>MU692414.1:94367-111995 GCA_026770625.1 Nicotiana glauca
TATCACTGTTCCCATAACGTATAACATGTTTTCCTGATATTAGTGCTGAATTGAATATTGTATCGAAATGGCTAGTAAAACTCTAAGGTTTTAAACACCTAATTAAAAATTCTGATAATTGAAACTAAAAATGGTAAGTATGATTGTGCATTCATGACTATGCATGGATCGGGATGCACGCCGCAGCGGGTGTGATTGTGCTTGGGCTGTAAGAGCGCCTCCGGAGTCTGAACCCCCACACTGAGCGTCGGGTACCCATGGATCGGGCTACGCGTCGTAGCGTTCATGTGCATTGCATTCATGCATTGATATATTTATCTGCTTTGACTGTGTCTATTAGCTGATGTTACACTGTTAAATGTGTAGGAGTACTGTTCTTAGCTTTACTTTGTGTTATATTTTGGGATTCTTACTGTCAGACATTATATATGTCTATTACCACTGAGTTGGAAGTACTCACTTCACTCCCTGCAACTTGTGTGCAGATTCAGGTACTCCAGGAGCTATCTGAGCTTATTGCTGTTCTTCAGGGCTTTTACACGGAGTTGTTGAGGTAGCTGTCTGGCGTCCGTAGGACCCGACTTCTCTCCTATTTCCTATTATTTGACTTTCCCGCGTACTTCAGACTATGTTGTTTTACAGTATATTTTTGCCATTCTGTTAGAGGCTCTAGACTCATGACCCCCAGATCTTTGGGAGATTGTTCAGTATTGTTGGTTTTTGGATTTATTTCTACCTTTCAGTCATACTTCTAGTTTAAATGTTGTTAATGATTTTCAAACAAATGGTTCTGAGCTTTATGCTCGGGTTGAGAGTGAAATAGGTCGGGCTTGCCTAGCAGTTGTGTTGGGCGCCATCACGACCGGGTTTGGGGTCGTGACACGAACATATCAACTAGTCTGAAATCATGAAAAGGGCCTACTTGAAACTTTAGAATACCCAAAACAATGCTAAATCTAAGCATCACCCCTTAAAACCAATTGGATAAAACTTATGAACTTCAAGTTCTTAATTTTCCTTTAACGGGCCAAAACGCCTTTAAACTAGTCGGATTGACACCAAATTTCGCGGGCAAGTCTTAAATGTTATATTGGACATGTACTGAACTTTGGAACCAACATACGAGCCTGATACCAACATGATCAATCATTAATTAGTTTCTTTAAATCCATAGAATTTCAGTTTAACAATTTCTAATAAAAATTCATTACTCGGGCTAGGGACCTCGGAATTTTATTTTGGGCTTATGCTTAGGTTCCATATTTTCCTGCAGACCCTTCGGAACCATCAAAACACAAATCTGGGCCCGTTTGATCAAAATATTGACCAAAGTCAACCTTAGCCTTTTAAGAAAATCCTAAGGAGCCAAATTTGCATATATCAATCCAAACTCTTCCAAATCCCGAACCAACCATCCCCGCAGCTAATAAATTAGTTAAAGAGAGCATGGAGAGTTTATTTGGGGGTGAACGGGTTCTAAAAGGTAAACGACCGATCGGGTCGTTACAGGTTTCCCCCTCCAGTTTTCTTATTTTCTTCCCAAATTTTTCCCAATTTCTCTCTCAAGACATGCTCCTCCCCTTCTCTATTTCCCTCACACAAATCAACCCCCCCACACCGCGCCACCACTGTGAACGCCTGAGCCACTACCAGAGTCGTCGCTGCCATAGCTGCCACTGCTGCCGCTGCCCCTTTCTCTCCTTCTCCACCTAAAAAATACCTAGGTTTGAATTATAACCTTGAATCTGTGTTATTTGTAGTTTTGTTTCAATTATTTCTAGTTTAAGGATATAAATTACTGTTTAAATTCTTTGAACATTGTATTTTATTGAGGATTAGGGTGTAGATCTTGTTTTAGTTAGCTTTGTTAATTAATTTTATTAACTAATTAGTTTAATTAGTGTTGAATTTAGTTTAGTTAGATTTGAATTATACTTTGTATTGTCTTGATAGTTTAGTTAGAATCTAGGGATTAGGATATGAATTAAAAATTTTGTGTATGAATTGAACTTTTAGGATATGAATTGAACCTATAGGATATGAATTGGATTTTTAGTTTATGTATTGGAATTTTAGTTAATAAATTAAAATTTTATGATACGAGTTGAACTTTAGGATATGAATTGAACCTCAAGGATATGAATTGGACTTTTAGTTCATGTATTGGAATTTTAGTTTATAAATTGAAATTTTAGGATATGAGTTGAACCTTTAGGATATGAATTGAACCTTTAGGATATGAATTGAAATTTTTGTGTATGAATTGAACTTTTAGGATATGAATTGAACCTTTAGGATATGAATTAAAATTTTTGTGTATGAATTGAAATTTTAGGATATGAGTTGAACCTCTAGGATATGAATTGGACTTTAGTTTATGTATTGGAATTTTAGTTTATAAATTGAAATTTTAGGATATGAATTGAACTTTTGTGGATATGAGTTGAACCTTCAGGATATGAATTGAATATTTAGGATATGAATTAAAATTTTTGTTTATGAATGGAGCTTTTAGGATATGAATTGAGCCTTTAGGATATAAGTTGGACTTTTAGTTTATGTATTGGAATTTTAGTTTATAAATTAAATTTTTAGGATATGAATTGAACTTTTGTGGATATGAGTTGAACCTTTAGGATATGAATTGAAAATTTTGTGTATGAATTAAACTTTTAGGATATGAATTGAGCCTTTAGGATATGAATTGGACTTTTAGTTTATGTATTGGAATTTTAGTTTACAGATTGAAATTTTAGGATATGAATTGAACTTTTGTGGATATAAGTTGAACCTTTAGGATATGAATTGAATTTTAGTGTAAGAATTGAACTTTTAGGATATGAATTGAACCTTTAGGATATGAATTGTTATTTTTGTGTATGAATAAAACTTTTAGGATATGAATTGAGCCTTTAGGATATGAATTGAAATTTTGTGGATATGAATTAAAATTTAGGATTGCGGGAGGATTTTGTAGAAGGGGTTGATGACTTTATTGGACATGCAATGGAACTTCAACAAAGAATAACTTAGATATAGTACCTGGTAGAGTAGGTCTTTAATTGTTGTTCTCATTAGCGATAATGATGAGACGGACATGCCATGTGTTTCAAATAGTGATGGTGTAGGTAGGAATTTAACATTTCCTAAGTTGATAAAAGAAGAGGTTATAGAGGAATTCTCTACTCCATTTTCTGTAACGAACCGGCCGGTCGTTTTTGGAAATTACGCCTCGATCCCCCATTAATTGCTTTCCCTAAGTTCATTTTTGCTATTTTGGTTTGCCGGGACGTTCGGTATTTGGATTCGGAGTGTTTTGGCATACTTAGTCCCTAAATGAGAGCTTAAGAGTTGAAAAATGGTCAGTATTCGGAACAGTGTGAAGACGACCTCGGAATGGAAATTTGATGGTTCTGTTAGCTCCGTTAGGTGATTTCAGGGTTGGGAGCGTGTTTGGAATGTAGTTTGGAGGTCCGTAGCTCATTTAGGCTTGAAATGTCGAACTTTGAAATTTTGAGGTTTCCGATCCAATACTGAATTTTTGATCTGAGGGTAGGATTTGGAATTTCGGAAGTCGTTGTAGCTTCGTCATGTCATTTGGGATGTGTGTGAAAAATTTTAGGTCATTCGGACGAGGTTTGGTTAGGTTTTTTATCAAAAGCGTATTTTGTTAGAATTTAAAGTTCTTAGGCTTGAATCCTTCATTTAATCGGGTTTTCGGTGCTGTTTGAAGTGTTTTGATGATTGGTACAAGTTCGAATAAGGTATTAGGTGGTATTGGTGCTTTTGGTTAGAGTTCCGGGGATCCCGGGATGATTTCGGATGCTCAACGGGCAAAGTTTGGAGTTAGAAGGAAAAAGTTGCAGTAGGCTTCTGGTATTTTCGCTTCTGCGGTCCTGGAGCCGCAGAAGCGAAGCCGCATCAGCGGCTTCTTCACCGCATAAGCGGAGCCGCATAAGTGGCCATCTTTCCACATAAGCAGAATTGCCCCATCCAAGGAGAACCGCAGAAGCGGTCTCCTTCCCGCGTAAGCGGAATCGCAGATGCGGTTTTTAGTCCGCAAAATTGGTCCCTACCCTCTTAAGTTGAACCGGAAAAGCAGTTATTCCCACCGCAAAAGCGGGACCGCAGAAGCGGTCCCTGGGCCGCAAAAGCAGAAATCACAAGTCTGATAAGGTTTAATCCGAGGGTTTATTTCAAATTTAGAAAAATCAATTGAGAGCTTGGGAGGAGGCAATTTTGCATGGATTTGGAAGAGAAGATCATTGGGTAACATTGCTTTGATCCCTTCTAGTTATATTCCATCATTTCCTTGCTAAATCAACCATTAGAATTCAAATTCAAGTCAAAAATTGAGGAAACGTATAAGGCTTAATTTTGTGATTTTGAGTGGGCATTTGACCTCCGATTTGGGAGATTTTTATATGGTTAGAATCGTGAGAGTACGAGGATTCTGAAAATGTGAAAATTATTTGATTTCGAGACGTGGGCTAGAGGGGCTTTTTGGTCATTTTACCTATTTTCGCGCCCTAGCTTTAATTTCAATAGTGGAATCAGTTGTTACAATATTATTTACGATTTGTAATTGAATTGAATAGATTTGGGCCATTTAGAGTCGGATACTCGTGGCAAGGGCATCGTTCCCTAGTTGATTTCGCACCGGTTCGAGGTAAGTGGCTTGCCTAACCTTGTGTAGGGGACTTCGTTCCTTAGGATGTGATAATTGGTAATTGAATTCCTTGTACGCGAGGTGACGAGCGCGTACTTGAGCTAATTGTTGAAACCCGGAATAATTTTTACTTAAAAATACTTGATTTGGATTTTTCTTTCACAATTGCCTTACTTACTTGCTATTATAGCTTGTGCTAGCGTAGACGAGCATGTTTAATTGATCCAAGTTGCCTATTTGTTTAAATTGTCTTAACTGTAATTACGTGGAGCATGTTAGGCTAGTATTAATTGTTGTCTTGTATTGTGATACTTAAATTTCTGAATATTTCTCTGATGTTGGTTGCGCATTTACTTTGGGACTACGGATACGGGATTCTGGGAGTTCCCCCTTGTTTGTTTACTTTGGGACTACGGGTTTGATTCCTGGGAGATCCCCCTGCATTTTAATTTGGGATTTGAGTCCAGGGAGATCCCCCTGCATTTTACTTTGGGACTATGGGTTTGATTCCCAGGAGATCCCCCTGCATTTTACTTTGGGACTACGGGTTTGATTCCCGGGAGATCCCCTTGCCTTTTTCTTTAGGACTACGGGGCGGTATCCCTGAAGATCCCCCTGCACTTTTATTTTGGGACTACGGGACGGTATCCCGAGAGATCCCCCTACATGCTGATGATTGGACTACGGGACGGTATTCCAGGAGATCCTTTGATATTGATATGAGATTTGGACTACGGGACGATATCCCGGGAGTTCCATTAGACAGTTAAGAAAAGGGCTACAGGACGGTATCCTGCGAGACCCTCGTCGGTATTCTTGAAATTTAGCTGTATGTACTATGTGATTCTGTTTGGTCTTGTAGTATTGTATTTCATTTAACTGTCTTATCACATCGCTGTGTTCATTAGTTTTCATCAGACTTCAATACTGTTAATATTTTGCTATTTTATTGTTCTGCCTCAGTAGGGCCCTGACCTTTCCTCGTCACTACACAATCGAGGTTAGGCTTGGAGTATCGTTGTGGTGTACTCACGCCTCTTCTGCACATGTTTTTCATGTGCAGATCCAGGCACCTCTACACAGGCGCACTGCCCGTAGCTGCAGGAGCATTTTCGGAGACTTGAGGTATATCTTCCGCGTCCGTAGACCAAAGAGTCTCCCTCTCACTCTACCTTAGAGTTAGCTATATGATATTCAGTTTTCCTTGATATAGACACTTCCGGATGATTAGAGCAGTATTATGTTTCATTCTTAGTCTGTGTTGCCCGTGGGTTTTCGGGTCTTTGGGATAGTTTCATAGCTTTTAAAGTGTTAAAGTGTATGTGCCAGGCGGCAATTGTATACATTATTCTTGTTATTTAGTTTTGATTATAAATTTCGTAAATGTTATTACTTCCGCAATGTGTTAGGCTTACCTGGTCACAAAGACTGGGTGCCGTCATGACGTGTTCACAATTGGTGAACTAGGGTCGTGACATTTTCCAAGAGGAAAAGAAATTTAATTGAGAGTGACAAGGTTGATGGTAATGGAAATTTGTCTGTTGCTCATGGCAGTTCACATAAAACAGGGATCATACGACTCTGTGATGGCAAAGACGAAAGGAAGTTTTATTCTCAACTTTCTTCCAAGTCTAATCTGTAAACGCTTAATGGGATTGGTAATATTTCTTCGGATTTAAACAATTATTTGAGTGAAAAAAAGTATGGAAGTGCCAATAAAAGAATTAAAGGTAAAACTCTTCCCTAAGAAAGAGAAGTTTGGAGAAATATATTGCCTATAAAGTGCACATATCACGTTCATGCAGAGTTCAATATCCTTCTCTTCCAATAAAAACATTTTACCTTTAATTCTTTTGATTAGCATTTCCTTACTTTTGTCACTCAAATCATTAGCATTTCCTTACTTTTGTCACTCAAATCATTGTCTAAATCCGAAGAAATATCACTAATCCCATTAAGCTTGTACGGATCAGACTTGGAAGAAAGTTGAGAGTAAAGCTTCCTTTCGTCTTTGTCATCATAGAGTCTTATGATCCCCATTTTATGTGAATTGCCATGAGCAACAGACAACTTTCCATTACATAAACCTTGTTACTCTCAATTAAACTTATTTTCCTCTTGGAAAATGAAGTAGAGAATTACTCTACAGCCTCTTCTTTTATCTGCTTAGGAAATGCTTAATTTCTACCTACACCATCACTGTTTGAAATACATGCCATTGCCTTCTCATCATCATTGTCGCTAATGAGAATAACAATTTATCAAAGACACACCTGTCAGGTAATGTATCCAAGATATTCTCTATATCCAAGTTCATCCCGAGTAATAGTACTACGAGGATAATCACTAAAGCCACCAGAAAGCTTTATGATGCCAATGAAGCAATATGAGCTATTTAGTGAGACTCGTATTGTAAAGAAGAAGAAAGAGATTGATCCAGAAAGGTGGGTCGAGGGCCGAGACTCGACTATACATGTAAGTTTCTTACTTTTCATTAAGTATTTTGATTTTCTTTTATATAAGTTTTGAAATACTAATTCAATTTAATTTTTCTTATAGGTTCGCTTCACAATTGACGTGGAGGAATTCATACGCAGTCAGCCACCTAATGAGTCGGGCGAGGCAATCCAAAAATTTCTTCATTTCAGCAGCTCCTTCCTGTTATATCAAATCTCCTGCTGCATAATGGCCCATACTTTAATTTACATCCGCAGACTTCAATGGCTAGTCGCTAAAATCCCAGATAATTCCAAACTCTCCTTTGGCGCGTAGTCATCCTACTACCAAGTCCCATATGCAACATCCGCCCCTCTCCCACTTTGGGCAAACTCACTTCTTTAATCACCCACTTGACCATTGCTTCATATACCTGGCCTTCTAGGAAATTTTGACACCACCTGACACTTCCCACACGTCTTTCCTCAAACCTTGCTGCTCATTTGCTGCCTTAAATAAATTCTATCTTCGCGGCACTTGAACCCATAATGGCTGCTAACTTTTAAATCTTTCCAAAGGTCATCTTTATCGATCCGTCAACATTAGGAATTCTGATTTGATCCTAAACCTCCGCATCATGCGATATCTGACAGTCGTAACTCCAATACTATTTCACAATATCCTGCCATAAAGGATAATTGTAGCAGATTATAATCGATAAACTTGGTACGTTCCATTAGGACCACGACACCCTCTCATAAAAGAAAGCTCCACCAAGCTTGCAAATACCAAGCCTCATTACTTCTACCAGCCCACATCTGACTATTCTTAGTCCGACTGCCTTTCCTCTGCCGGGAATAAAATACTAAATCCCTTGATTACACGGTGAGTAAACCTCCCTTTAATTCATTCACTGTCCTGACACATGGGCACACATTCTACCATCACAACATCACTGCGGAATAATTGCACATAAGCATCGTGGAAACCTGTGCCTAGCCTCAAGGCTCTTAGAAGTTCTGTTACTGAGCTGAAACAATAGAATACCCCTCCATAATGCGACTATAATAGTCCAATCAACTATACCGGGAAAATCATCCCGCACCACAATTGTAGTGCCATTACAATCCTTCAATTTTTGATTTATATCAAGCGCTTGCATAAGATTGAGTAGGAAGAATTCAAAGGCATAAGCCTCAAAGGAATTGAACTGCACGATAAGGAAATCAATAAGGGAATTACTCTTAACAGCCCCGTAGCCTCTCAAGGATAAGTACAGACGTCTCCGTACCGATCCGCGAGACTCTACTAGACTTGCTCATGAATTGTGAGACCGACGGGAACCTAGTGCTCTGAAACCCAAAATCCACTAAGGGTTGTGGTGGCGCCGGACACCTCTATCAGGCAAGCCAACTAAATTCTCTTTTAATACCTTTGAAAATATAGTGTTTTTCCTTCCATTTTTAATAATTAAAACAATCTCTACCTCAATTCAAATTAAGTAATAACTACTAGTACACATCTTTCAAAAACCATCCCAGAACCCGGTGTCGCAAGTGCATGAGCATCTATTGATAAGGAAAATAAAATACAACATCTGTCTGAAATACAGTGGATAGGGAATAAATATAAAAATGTTGAAAGGAACTACACTAGCTACGGATCGCCTCGAATAATGCAGCTCACCTAGTCCCAGAATCATCCGCGCTGCTACGCCCAATAGGCTGCTAGAGATGCCTATACCTCTACAACAAAAATGCACAAAAGTATTGTATGAGTACGTAAACAACGTGTACTCAATTAGTATCCCGCCTAATCTCGAAGGAGTAGAGACGAGATGGTCAACCTTGACACTCTCTAATGGTCCAATAATGATTCATCCTTAATATATATATATATATATATATATATATATATATATATTTAACTGTGGATTTATTTTATAAACATAATTTTTAATCCAGATAGAGGAAATAAGTAAACGTGTAATTCTTTCATATGAAATTTCCAAATTTCCTTTACATTATTAACAAATTAATCTCGAGCCAGGATGGGGCAGTAACAACTTAATAAGTTCAAGGCAGCAATTCAAGCATGTGCAAATCATACCGAGGCGACGGCCCGATCCAACAGAAATAAATGTGCACTTGCCGAGGGTCGACGGAGCGCCTATAGATGCATCTACAATTTGCCAATTCTCTTTAATAATTTGAGAAAATGAAGCTTAAGTCCTTTTTAGACATCCATTTATTAATTCAATGGGATTTACGAAAATCAAATGTCAATAGGATTACAAATATTCCAAGTATAGCATGCTATTGAGTCCTAGACTACCCGGACAATAGCATAATAGTATCTACGCACGGACTCTCGTCACCTCGTGCGTACGTAGCCCCCACAAATAGGAACACATAACCAATTTAACTCACCTATGGGGTCAATTCCCCTCACAAGATTAGAAAGGAGACTCACCTCGCTCCGAAGACTTATAACAGGCATTCTACATTCCTCTAAAGACTAGAACCAACGCACAATGCTCCAAAACTAGCCAATGATTATACAAATCCATTAATATATGCTCAATTAAACTTTACAACCCAATTTGTAACAATTTCTAACCCCGAACGAAAAGTTGACAAAAATGCCCTTGGGCCCACATGCCCAGAATCCGAAATTTCTCAAAGATATACGCTACCCATAGCTTCACTAGCTCAATATATAATTTACTCCTAATTTCATGCTCAAATTCGTGGTAAAATCCAATTTATCAAGTTTCTAGGTTTTCGTCCAAAAATCCTAACTTGCCCACAATGTTTATGTCTAATTCCATGATATAATCTTGTATTTAACTAGGAAATGAGTAGGGTATCTTACCTTAACATGGATGACGAAATCCCCTTTTGAAGCTCCCCAAAAATCGCCCCAAGCCATGAGAAAATGGGTGAAATGAACCAAAACCCCGATTTAAAACAAGTCTTCTGCCTCCAGTGATTTCCGCTTCGGCGAAACTATTTCCGCTTATGTAGTTCCGCTTATGCAATCAAAATGCTGCTTCTGCGGCTCCTTCCCAAGCCGTCCAGCTTCTGCTTCTGTACCTCCTTTTCCGCAGGTACGGTCGCGCATCTGCGGCTCCCTGACCGCATCTGCAGTCCCAGCTTTCCTCACCAAAATTCGCATCTGCGGTCTTCCTGGCCGCTTCTGCGGATTCCTGACCGCATATGGCGGTCCCTGCTCCCTTCACTCCCAACTGCTTCTGGGGTTTCTTCCTCGCTTCTGTGGGGCCGCTTCTGCGGTTCCACTTCCGCTGAAGCGGAAATACCAGCAACCAGACGCTTCAGTCATTCTTCAACTTCCAAATTTGATCCATTAACCATCCGGAATCCACCCGAGGCCCTAGGGACCTCAACCAAACCTACCAAACAATTTCAAAACACATTACGGACTTGCTTGAGGGCTCAAATTGTATCAAACAATGCTAAAACCATAAATTACACCCCGATTTAAGCTTTATGAACTTCAAAATTTCAAACTTCTACTTCGGATGTTTAAACCTATCAAATCACGTCCGATTGACCTCAAATTTTGCACATAAGTCATATTTGACATTACGGACCTACTCCAGCTTTCGGAATCAGATTCCGACCCCGATATCAAAAAGTCCACTTCCGGTCAAACTTCTCAAAAACCTTCAAATTTCCATCTTTAGCCAAATGGCTTCAAAATGACCTATGGACCTCTGAATTCACTTCTTATCGTGCTCCCAACTACAGAATCACCATACGAAGCTACTCCCAGTCTCGTAATTCCAAACAGACATCGATAACACTGAAATGCACTTCAAACCAAACCTATAAAATTTCTTCTAAAGTGCTAACTTCCACAATAGGCACCAAAATACTCCCGGGTTATCCAATACCCGATCCGGGCATATACCCAGGTCCAAAATCATCATGCGAACCTGCTGGAACCTTCAGATCTTGATTCCGAGGTCGTTTACTCAAAATTCCAATCTTAGCCATTTTCTCCAACTTAAGGCTTCTGAAATGAGAATTTTGTTCACAAATCAACTCCAAACATCCCGAAATTCAATTCCGACCACGCGTACAAGTCGATATACCTGAAATGAAGCTGCTCATGGCCTCAGACCGTTGAACGACACGCTAGAGCTCAAAACGACCGGTCGGGTCGTTACATTCTCTCCCACTTAAACACACCTTCGTCCTCGAACGTGCTGAGAACTATACTGAAGTAGTCTTAAATCACTGTTTAGCACCTCATGCACCTTCCCGTGCTACCACAACTTAAATGAGCACATTAGCTCGATAAATTCTGAAGATATTCCCTTTTATTCAAGCAAATAAGCCTTAGAGCCCGATTCCAACATCCGGAATTCTATGTCAGGCCTATTTCCAACACACGATCGCCATATCCATCAAAACACGTATTACTCAAACATGACTGCATAACTTTGCTGGATTCTTACTTTGCAACACGTAATCCACAGGACCGCAATAATATTTTCTGATCAACTTAGCCAAAATTCAATGAATCAGATGCTCCCATTGCACCTCATGACACACGCAAGTCTTACACTAACCTTACAATACCGCCATGATGGATGAGATGTACCAAAATTCATAATCTACTACCGAGTCAACCAATCATTTAATCTATATTTCTGAGAAAAAACATTACAACATTCTGAACTAAATAATGATTGTTGCTCCTTAATATACTTCATACAATCGGATTGCATTGATACTAAATCCCATAATCTCGTCTCACCCAGTACGAACTGCTCAGGTAATAAGCCACTTCGAATGCGATCAAAAGTCTCATATGACTCCACAATATGCCAATAGGCCACCAATCCGAACACAACACAAACAGAAAATCGAACTTTGGAAGGAATTACCTAACCCCCGCACTAATACAGACCTCCCTTAGAAGATAGGAAGCGAAACACACAAAAATAGCATATAGAAAACCAGACTCAACATCCCACTGTTGCGGCGCGCAACCCGATCCAAATAACATACCCATGGTGGCGTGACACCTGATCCACACACATATCTCACATAAGGAGATTGGGCTTCGAGCTAAATCTGCTCATTACAATAAAAATGCCGAATATTGGTCATAAACACGCTAAGGAGCATAATACCATCCCTGAGGAAACACATAGCGCCATAGGCTACAAAACTCAAGCACAACTGAGGTGCGATACAAGATCTGAATCTCAAGAGCCATTCTGCTCACATAACATCATCGCCATGAGGAACCTCAACACATAAGAATTTACCAAGTCGTCTCCCAACTCATATGGCGTAATACATCATTACCTGGAATAGCTGATGACAAAATAACACCCCGACTGTTCCTTCATAAGGAACACTCACTGAAACTAACACAACTGGCCTGAATAAAGCCCTGTTCGCATGTAAATCAATCCACTGATCTCAAGCCGATTTTTTACTGCAACAACTTGGCTAATAACCTTTCAAAGGTCCATAGTAACTCTCTTTTTCCTCATAACACCTAAGAACAACCATTATAACCGGAGCAACCTCCACAGTTCATAACCCAATAAACAAAGTGCCTTTTAGGCGTAAATTCTCAAATTAATGATATTACCACATTCCTCATACTTGGTTTAAATCTTTAGTCAATCAAGTGACTACATGTCACACTTATACAATCCTCCCGTGGGACATGCTCCCATAATCTTCCGAAATAAATAGCGGGTCCGCACATCTAAACCATCGGCCGCACTAACGCTGAAAAGCGGTCAAGAATCCTTAACAGGATTCAAAGCCTCTTTCACAACACATCGATCTCAGGTGACGCTGAAGACAATACCAGTTTACTTTAATCATTCAACCCTTTCCTTGCTCATTCGAGCCCATGACATCCTTGTCAACACTGAACTGTAACCTCGATCCTCACTTCAAATTTCTATGCTACTCACTACACCCAACATGCCAAAATACGATAGGACACTATTTTCATCGTAACTCCGAAATCATTAATATTTTAACACTTCATCATATACGAACTTTTCACTTAACTCACTTCAGAGAATCATAGCAACACACAAGTAAATTCCCATAACCGTGGGATATGAAAATCTCTAAGTAGTGGTCCAAGACACCATATCCCTTCCGGAATCTGCCTATACATAACGGGCCATAATAGTAGAATACTCCTGAATAATTTCAATTACAGCGGCTGAAAAGCCTCACACGTATCGTGACAGATCATACGCATAACTTGATCACGCTAAATGAACTGACCACTGACCACTGACCCCCAATGCGCCAACATAACTATGGCTAATCAATCTACCTCCTTCCCATTTTATCCTTGATTACCTTGGAAATAATACTAACTCAATTCAACACATAACATACTCCATCTACACTCACCCCGAGTGACCTTGAATCATGAGACCAGGCTGTCTCAATTACCATGAATTATTTCATGTCACTCAAATGCTACACCACAAGTCGAATTATCATAGAACATTTTGGGCACCTTCTCATAGGCTGCTACAAGCTTAATTCTTAACTGTACTCATGGATTCAAAATCATTGGGCACCACACTTTTAACTTCTTAATTCACTATGACCAGTATTGAGAGCCACCTACTCTGACTTGGTCCCGAATATAATCCACTCCATAAATCTTATAACACACGAATACCCTCTCGACGAAGCACCCGGCGAAATCACTTACTCTGAAACTTATATTTATACCAGGCATAAATCCTAAATCCTTCCTCAAGTCTAATCATGAGCCAAGAAGGCCAACCATAGCATGCATTCAACAATTCATCTACTCAATTTACCACTTATGGTCCTTTTCCCATAGCTGGAGTAACCCACCAATATGCAAATAACCAGAAACCTCACGAGTAGTTAACCATGAAACCCAATCTTAGGCGGTGGGACTCTCCCACATAGCTTGAAGCCACTATTACACAACTCTGGAACTCACCAGAATCCTTTATCTCTTGTTAACATAACCTTACGCAATCATCCGCTGCAAATTCTCAGAATCTTTCTGTAAAACCCTTTCTTATATTCAGATTCATCAAACATATTTGCACAACCGATTTCTTTGTTGGATAACCAATATAATTCTTTGCAGAAGCTTCAACCACGCGTCCGCTAATACGCTCACGGAAAATAACCCGCCTGTGGAAATCACTTCCCGACACCTTCCAAATGGTGCTGCACGGGATACAATCACTATGATATCAACCACAAAATCCTGACTCCAAGCTCACTCTCGAGCTGCACCAGTCCGTTCACTCCTCGTGGACATCAATTAAATGTGCGGCAACACCTTTCCAAATTCAGAGTTATATTGCGTCCTTCTTCATTTCAAGCAGCTCCTTCCCGTTATACCAAATCTCCTACCGCATAATGTCCCATACTTCAATTTACATCCGCAGACTTCAATGTCCAGTCGCTAAAATCCCAGATCATTCCATACTCTCATTTGGCTCATAGTCATCCTACTACCAATCCCATATGCAACATCCGCCCTCTCCCACATTGGGCAAACTCGCTTTTTTAATCACCCACTTGACCATTGCTTCATATACCTGGACTTCTAGGAAATTTTGACACCACCTGACACTTCCCACATGTCTTTCCTCAAACCTTGCTGCTTATTTGCTGCCTTAAATAAACTCTATCTTCACGGCACTTGAACACACAATGGCTGCTAACTTTTAAACCTTTCCAAAGGTCATCTATATCGATCCGTCAACATTAGGAATTCTGATTCGATCCTAAACCTCCGCACCATGCGATATCTAACAGTCGTAACTCCAATATTATTTCACAATATCCTGCCATAAAGGCGAATTGTAGCAGATTATAGCATTGACAAACTTGGTACATTCCATTAGGACCACGACACCCTCTCATAAAAGAAAGCTCCACCACGCTTGCAAATACCAAGCATCATTACTTCCACCAGCCCACATCTGACTATTCTTAGTCCGACTACCTTTCCTCTGTCGGAAATAAAATATTGAATCCCTTGATTACAAGGTGAGTAAACCTCCCTTCAATTCATTCACTGCCCCGACACGTGGGCAAACATTAGACCATCACAGCAACACTACGGAATAATTGCTTATAAGAATCGTGGCAACCTGTGCCTAGCCTCAAGGATCTTAGAAGTTTTGTTACTGAGCTGAAACAATAGAATACCCCTCCTAATGCGACTTTAATAGTCCAACCAACTATACCGGGAAAACCATCCTGTACCACATTTGTAGTGCCATTACAATCCTTCAATTTTTGATTTATAACAAGCGCTCGCGTAAGATTGAGTAGGAAGAATTCAAAGGCATAATCCTCAAAGGAATTGAACCGCACGATAAAGAAATCAATAAGGGAAGTAGTCCTAACAGCCCTGTAGCCCCCCGAGGATAAGTACAGACGTCTCCGTACCGATCCACGAGACTCTACTAGACTTGCTCATGACTCATGAGACCGACAGGAACCTAGTGCTCTAATACCATGTTGTCACGACCCAAAATCCACTAAGGGTAGTGGTGGCGCCGGACACCTCTGTCAGTGTCACAACCCAAAATCCACTAAGGGTCGTGGTGGTGCCGGACAGCGCTGTCAGGCCAGCCAATTAGATTACCAATTTAAAAATCCTTTTTACACCTCAAATTCCAAAATTTTCCTTCCATTTTCACAAATAAAAGGGGGTTTTACTTCAATTCAAATTAACAATAACAATTAAATCAAACTTTTCGAAAACTATCCCAGAACCCGGTGTCACAAGTGCATGAGCGTCTACTGATAATGAAATAAAAATACAACCTCTGTCCGGAATACAATGGACAGAAAATAAATAATCAAAGTACAGAAAGGAACTACACTAGCTGCAGGTCGCCTTGCAATTTGCAGCTCACCTAGTCCCCGAATCGTCCGTGCTGCTGCGCCCAGTAGGCCGCTAAAATGAAGCATACCTGTGCAACAAAAATGCACAGAAGTGTAGTTTGAGTACGTAATCAACGTGCACTCAGTGATGTCCCACCTAATCCCGAAGGGCTAGAGACGATATGGTCAACTTTGACACACTCTAATGGTCCAATGATCATTTATTCTCATTTCACATATTAATCCGTGGATTTATTCTTTACGGACATGGTTCTAATCAAATAGAGGAAACAAATAAACACGTAGTTCTTTCATCGGAATATTTCCCAAGTTTCTCTTTAAAACATAATCCAAATATGTTTAAGCCACAAAAGGGCAACAATAACTTAATGAAGTTCAGGCAGCAACACAGGCATGCGTAAATCATACTGAGGCGACGGCCTGATCCAACAAAAATAAATGTGCACTTGCCGAGGGTCGACGGCGCGCCTATAGATGCATCTATTAATCTGCCGAGGCGTTCGGCCCGTTCCAAAATAAACACACTCAGACAGATAAACAGTCAGGAAGTCAAGGTGGAGCGAATATCCAGGAAGAAGTCAATTCTCTTTTATAAATTTGAGAAAAACAAAACTTAAGTCTTTAGAAAAATCCAATTATTAATTTAAGGTGATTTAAGCAATCTGAGCTATTAATGATTTCACATTTATTCCACATAAAGCATACTTTTGGGTCCAAAATTACCCGGACAATAGCATAATAGTGGCTACGCACGGACTCTCGTCACCTCGTGCGCACGTAGCCCCCACAACTAGGAGCACATAATCAATTTAACTCACCTATGAGGTAATTTACCCCTCACAGGATTAGAAAGGAGACTCACCTCACTCTGAAGACTCGAAATCGGCATTCTATATCCTTCCGAAGGCTTGAACCAACGCACAATGCACCCAAACTAGCCAATTTAACGATGAACTAATGAGAATACACTCAATTACTTATTAACAATTCAGATTATACGAATTCCCAACTTTGTTTAGTTAAATGACCAAAATGCCCTCGGGCCCACGTGCCCGGAATTCAAAATTTCTCGAAGATAAAGGTTACCCATGACCTTAGGAACTCAAATATATGATTTTCTCCTAATTCCATACTCAAAATCGTGGCTAAAATCCAAGATTAAAATTTTATAGGTTTCCAACCAAAACCCCAATATTTACACAAATTTTCATGCTTAAATCCATGGTATAGTCTTGTATTTAACTTGGAAATAAATAGAAATAGCTTACCTTATCATTGATGGTGAAAACCCTCCTTGAAGCTCTCCAAAAATCGCCCCATGAAGTGAGAAAATGAGCAAAATGACATGAGCCCGAATAAATGAAGGCCACTGCCTTCTGTGGTTTCCGCATATGCGGAAATATAACCGCCTATGCGGTTCTGCTTTTGCGGATTCTTGGCCGCTTTTGCGGTTTCCGTCCATGCCCAGGACTTCCGCTTTTGCGATGCCTTTCCTACTTCCGCGGTCCCACTTCTGCAGACCGCTTGTCGCTTCTGCGATTCCAAACGACCCCAGGCTTTCCGCTTCTGCGGTCACCTCCTCCGCAGATGCGG
>MU692417.1:0-38285 GCA_026770625.1 Nicotiana glauca
CGATGTTAAATATCTGGTTGTGATTTATACCTCTATTCACTGATTGTGTTGTTCTATGTTACTATTTTACTTATTTTCCTGTTGGATTTCTGTTGCGATTATACTCATATTGCCTCTCATTGTCATATTGATTATTATGTTTTACCTCAGTAGGGCCCTGACCTTCCTCGTCACTACCCAACCGAGGTTAGGCTTGGCACTTACTGAGTATCGCTGTGGTATACTCATGCCCTTCCTGCGCATGTTTTTCATGTGCATATCTAGGTACTTCTGGGCGAGCACATTATCAGTGATCAAGGTGCTATATTCGGAGACTTGAGGTACATCTGCCGCGTCCACAGACCGAAGAGCCTCCTTCTACTCTATCCTGTAGTTAGCAGTTCCATTTTATGTATTCAGTTGTTTAGACATTTCCATGATATTAGAGCTGTATCTTAGGATTCTCTTAGCCTGTGTTGCCCGTGGGTTTCCGGGTCTTTGGGATAGTTTCAGAATGCTAAGTGTTAAAGTGTATGTGCCAGGAGGTAATTTATATACATTATTCCCGTTATTTAGTTTTGATTATAAATTTTCCGCAAATGATATAACTTCCGCAAGGTGTTAGGCTTACCTGGTCGCAAAGACTAGGTGCCGTCATGACGTGTTCACAATTGGTGTACTAGGGTCGTGACAGGCGTAAAACTCGATCCCATAAATATACTCACAATCAGGCCCTCGGCATTACTCGGTCATGAATCTCTCCAGTTTCTCGGGCTTAAAATGTCATGAAAGTCAACCCAAAAATGATAACAATATGATATGACAACAAATGATGAGAGAGACTAAGATATGATATGAAATGAATTAACATGACCGAGGACGAAATTATAATTTAAACAAATAATTCAATAGCAGTATGACCTCTATGGGTCTCAATAATACTGGCATATAGCCTCTGCATGATTTTTAACATGATTCTTAACTCAATTTTTTAACACATGAAAGTACATGGATAATGCCAAGATTATTTGAATGTAAAATTCTACGGAATTAATTTAGTCACAATTTCTACGGAGCACGCCCACAATTTCTTCTGAATTCTCTTCCTTACCCAAAGCTTACCACAAGACATCCCAACATAAAACCACACCGCCCTAAGGCACATAAGATGTTGTATTTCTTCTTAAACACCCCATAAGTACTACAATTGAGACATACCCTCTGAAGAGACTTTATGTGAAATTAAAGTTGTTCTTTTTACCTTTCTGGTACTGAAATGTAGAATTCACAGTGATACAAAATTACCGCAAGTTCCGGCACCATCAAATGCAAATCTCATATTCTATCCATACATAAGTCCGAAAAAATTCTCAATTTCTACATATAAATCTCGAACCCATTAAAACCTTCTCGAGATTCACCCGCTCTGCTCAAATATAAATTGCACCGCCCAAACGGGAGACATATGCCATATTAGCACAACAACACCCAAAGAAGTAACCCTTTCTTAATACCACCAATCAAATTCATACTTCGTGCGCAGTACATCGTTCAAAAATAATAACTTAATCATTCCATGATTTATAATATTTTTCATAAAGTGCAATGTAACCCATATTTAAGAATTTTCTTGCTCGAGTCATCCCCAATCTCAACATCTGCAGTCATAACTGATCTACAAGTATGTCCCAGACCCAAACTAAAATTTAACTTATAACCATGAAATCAAATTGTCAACAGCAGGCTCCCCCACTTGGCTTATATCCATAGATCAAGACATTCAATAATTCACAATACCTATACTCTATTACTGCCATAATATTGTAGTGAGATTCAACTAAGAACCCGTTTGGATTGACTTAAAAAAGTGGCTTTTAAGTATAAGTTCTTAAAAGCGCTTTATAAGTGCTGAAACTTGTTTTATAACTAAGTAGTTACGTGTTTGAATAAAAATATTGAAACTGAAAAAAAGTTGATGAAGTATTTGGTAAACAAGTGCTGGTAAGTACTTTTTCTTATTAAAATGACTGAAATATCCTTAAATTTGTTAATAATTTAAAGAATATGACTACTGTAATATTTTATTCTAAGTTGATGCATATACAAATAATTCAAAATTTAATTCACTTTTAATTTAAGCTAATTGCCTAAATATAAACTATTTATTAAATAACATGCAATAATTAATTATCTGACCAAAAAGTGATTTTTCCATTCATAGCTTCAAATTCAGGGGTAACACGTAAACTCATTGAATGATTTTATTTTAGAATATAGTTACACCAATTTAAAAAAAGAACAACGACCAAAAAAATTAAATGTTATGGAACCAAAAAAAAAGAAGCTAAAAGAACAATATTTGCAAAATATTGGAATGTATCAAACACTATTTAAAACTACTGTTTGCTTCATGTTAAGAACTTTAAGAAATTGACAAATATTGGAGAATGACAATAGCAAAGGCAAGATGGAGAACGGAGATTAGAACTGACATAAGGAGTGTGATGGGGAAGGGAACAACATTGGGGAAGAAAGAAAGGAAAGAAAAAAGAGGGGAAAATAATGAATGAAAGTATAAAGAAAGAAATGAAAGGAAAAGAGAGGAAAGTGGAAAAGAGAAGAAAGTTATGGAAGAAGAGGAAGAATAAAGCAGAGGCTGCAACACGAATGGAGAAAAGAAAAAGATAGTATGTTGTAGGGTTTTCTACTGAGGGGTAATTTCGGGATTAAGAAAAATTATAAGGGATAAGAATGTAATATCTTTGGTCAAAGCAATATGCCTTTTAAGCCAATTTTGAAAAAGTTGGATTTACCCAACTTATTGGATTGGCATTTTAAGCAGATTTTAACATTTTAAGCCTTTTTTTGGTTGCCAAACACTTTCACAAGTTAAAAAGTGCTTAAAAGCTCCAAACAAGCTCTAAATTCTTCTCAGGCTCATGAAACATAACCTGTATACTACTTCACATCATCTACTAAGCTCGCCTTAATTCTCGTGATGATTAGGACAACTTTCTTGACCAATTCAAACTCAAATCACAATACTTATAATCCATTGGTAGAAAAGAAACCCTCCATACAACGTTATCAGGATCACACCTCTGTGAAATACCTGCAGGTGAAAACCCGCTTACTTATTCTCCTACTGGCATCCTTCTATACCTTTTATCAGCCACAATTACTATGTATTCACTTAGCCTTCCTAAGTCTAAACTCATCGAAAATACATGAGAATTTAATTTGTTCCACAATTACACCACGTGAGAGATCCTTCAACACACTCATAACTTAAGACAATAAGTCAAATCAAAACAAACCTCAAGACATTTCGAGCAAACTCCTTTCATCATTGTCACGACCCAAAATCTACTAAGGGTCGTGGTGGCGCCGGACACCGCTGTCAGGCCAGCCGATTAGATTACCAATTAATTTCCTCTTTTTATGTTTTTGAAAATCTAAGGTTTTTCCTTCTGTTTCACATAAAAATAAGATCATTTCTTGAATTCAAACTTAAATAATACCAATTAGTACAAAGATTCACTGAAACCATCCCAGAAACCCAGTGTCACAAATGCATGAGCAACTACTGATAAAGACATAAAATACAACATAACATTCGTCCGGAATATAATGGACATGAAAGAAATACAGTTACTAGAAGGGACTTTAAAGAGCTGCGGGCCGCCTCGCATACTGCAACTCCCCTTATCCCCGAATTTGTCCGTGCTACTGCGCCCAGTAGGCCGCTAAAGTATCATGTACCTGTGCAACAAAAATGAACAGAAGTGTAGTATGAGTACGTAATCAACGTGTACTCAGTGAGTGTCCCGCTAATCCCGAAAGGGTAGAGACGAGATGGTCAACTTTAACACACTCTAATGGTCCAACAATTATTTATTCTCAATATACATATCAACTGTGGATTTATTATCTAACATGATTTTTATCCAAATAGAGGAAACAAGTAAACACGTAATTCCTTCATAGGAAATTTCCAAGGTTTCTTTTCATTATTAACAATATGATNAATCATACCGAGGCGACGACCCAATCCAACAAAAATAAATGTGCACTTGCCGAGGGTCGACGGCCCGCCTATAGATGCATCTATTAATCTGCCGACGCGTTCGGCCCGGTCCAAAATAAACACACACAGACAGACAATCAGTCAAAAATTTAACGTGTAGCAATTATCCAAGAAGGGCCAATTCTCTTTAATAATTTGAGAAAGCGAGGGTTATGTCTCTTTAGAAATCCATTTATTAATTAATGTGATCTATTATCCCGCTAGCGAATCATCCATGCGACACGGTACACACAAGATACATGCTCAGATAGCCAATTAGAATTTTATCGAGGAACAATTATCCAAATAAGCCAATCCTCTGTTTAACAAGTTCAGAAAATGATGTTTAATCTCTTTTTAATTTCGTTTACTAATCAAAGGTGATTTAAACAATCCAAGTCATCGATGAGTTCATAATTAATTGAAATATAACATGCTGATGGGTCCTAACTACCCAGATAATAGCATAATAGTAGCTACGCATGGACTCTCGTCACCTCGTGCGTACGTAGCCCCAACAATTAGGAGAACTTAATCATTCACTTCACCTATGGGATAAATTCCCCCTCACAAGATTAGAAAGAAGACTCACCTCGCTCCGAAGACTCGCAACCGACATTTTACATCCTTCCGAAGGCTTGAATCAACGCACCACGCCCCGAAACTAGCCAATGATCATACAAATGCATTAATATATGCTAAACTATACCTTACAACTCAATTTACAACAATTCCTAACCCCGAACGAAAAGTTGACCGAAATGACCTTGGGCCCACGTGCCCGGAATCCGAAACTTTTCGAAGATAAAGGTTACCCATGACCTTAGGAACTCAAATATATAATTTTCTCCTAATTCCATTCTCAAATTCGTGGTAAAAATCCAATAACAAAATATTTCTAGGTCTTTCTACCAAAACCCCAAATTTCCTACACAATTCATGCTTGAATCCATACAAAGTTGATGTATTTAACTCATAATAGGTGGAGATAACATACCTTATCATTGATGACAAAAATCTCTTCTTGAAGCTCTCCAAAATTTCCAAATGAAGTGAAGAAAATGAGTGAAATGAACAAATCCGACCTTTTAAAACACCCCACTGTCTTCAGGCATTTTCGCTTCTGCGACGCCATTCCCGCTTCCGCGGTCCCGCTTCTGCAGCTCCAAACGACCCCAGGCTTTCCGCTTCTGCGGTCAGCCCCACCGCTTCTGCGGTTCCGCATCAGCGGATCAAGGGCCGCTTCTGCGGTCCTTCCTGCTCCAGCCCTCGTCCGCTTCTGCGGTTTCTTCTTCGCTTCTACGGGGCCGCTTCTGCGGTCCCATTTCCGCAGAAGCAGAAATACCAGATACCAGCAAACTCATCTCTTCCAAAAATCAAATTTTTTGATCCGTTAACCACCCGGAATCCACCCGAGGCCCCCGGGACCCCAACCAATCATACCAACCAATCCCAAAACACATTGCGGACTTGCTCGAGGCCTCAAATTACATCAAACGACGCTAAAATCATCGATCGACCTCCAATCCAAACTTTTTGAACTTTGAACGTTCTGACATCTACTTTCGATGTTTAAACCCATCAAATCACGTCCGATTGACTTCAAATTTTGTACACAAGCCATATTTGATATTACGGACCTACTCCAACTTCCAAAATTTGATTCCGACCCCGATATCAAAAAGTCGACCCCCGGTCAAACTTTCCAAAAACCTTCAACTTTCTACCTTTATCCAAATGGCTTCAAAATGGTATACGGACCTCCGAATTCACATCTGATCGTGCCCCCAACTCCAGAATTACTATACGGAGCTATTCACAGTCTCAGAATTCCAAACGGACGTTGATAACACCGAAATGCACTTCAAACCAAACTTATGAAATTTCTTCTAAAATACCAACTTCAACAATAGGCGTCAAAATGCTCCAGGGTTATCCAAAACCCACTCCGGGAATACGCCCAAGTCCGAAATTATCATACGAATCCGCTGGAACCTTCAGATCCCGATTCCGATATCGTTTACTCAAAATTCCAATCCTAGTTCATTCTTTCAACTTTAAGCTTCCGAAATGAGAATTCTCTTCCCAAATCAACCCCGAACTTCCCGAAATTAAATTCCGACCACGCGTACAAGTCATAATACCTGAAATGAAGCTGTTCGTTGCCTCCAACTGTTGAACGGAGCACTAGTACTCAAAACGACTGGTCGGGTCGTTACATTCTCTCCCACTTAAACATACGTTCGTCCTCGAACGTGCTGAGAACTGTACTGGAGTAGTCTGAAATCACTGTTTAGCACCTCACGCACCTTCCCGTGCTACCAAAACTAAGCTGAGCATATAAGCCCGATAAATTCTGAATTTTTTCCATTTTATTCAAGCAAATAAGACTTAGAGCCTGATTCTAATATCCGTAATCCTATGCAAGGCCTGTTTCTAACATACGATCGCCATATCAATCACTACACGCTGTACTCAAACATAACGACATCCCTTTGCTGAATTCTTACTTTGCAACACTAAATCCACAGGACCACAATAATATTCTCTGATCAACTTAGCCAAAATCCTACTGATCCAATGCTCCCACTGCACCTTCTGACATATACAGGTCTCACTCCAACCTTTACCATACCGCTACGACGGAAGAGACGTACCGATATTCATAATCAATTGCCGAGTCAACAACACATTAGGTCTACACTCTTGACAAGACCCTTACATCATTCTGAACCCAATAATGGTCTTATTTCCGTAACATACCTCGTATAGCTAGATTGCACTGAATCCTAGATCAAGGGATCTCGTCTCACCTGATACAATTGCTCGGGCAATAAGTCGCCCAAGAAATTATTAAAATCTCATATGTTGCTACCATGCGCCAATAGGCCACCAATCCGAACACAACACCAACAGGAAATCGAATTCTGGAAGGAATTAACTAAACCTCGCACTAATGCGGACTTATCCTAGAAAGATAGGAAGCGAAACACACAAAGAAATAGCATATAGAAAACTAGTCTCGACATCACACTGTTGCGGCACGCAACCCGATCCAAATAACATACCCATGGCGGCGTGCCACTCGATCCATAAATAGATCTCACAGAAGGAGATTGCACTTTGAACTAAATCTGCTCATTACAACAAAACATAGAATTTCGATCGCAAGCACGTTAAGTGCATAATACCATCCCTGAGGAAACACATAGCGATATAGGCTACGAAACTCAAGCACAACTGTGGTGCGATATACAATATAAATCTCAAAGCCATCCTGCTCATAACACATCATTTCTACGTGGATTCTCAACACGTAAGCAATTTTCTCAAGCCGTCTCATGACTCTTACGGTGCAATACATCATTACCTGGAATAGCTGATGACAAAATAACACCCCAGCCGTTCCTCCATAGGGAACGCTCGCTGAAACGAACACAAATGGCCTGATATAAAGCCCTGTTCACATATATACATCAATACATCGATCTCAAGATGATTTCTTATTGCACCAACTTGGCGAATAACCTTTCAAAGGTTCATAGTGACTCTTTTTTTTTCATGACACATAAAAACAATCGTCATAACCGGAGCAACCTCCCCATTTCATAACCCAATAAACAAAGTGCCCTCTAGGCATAGTTTCTCAAACAAATGTTATTACCACAATCCTCATACTTGCTTAAATCTTTAGTCAATCAAGTGACTACATGACACACTTAGACAATCTTCCAGTGGGACACGCTCCCACAATCTTCTGAAACAAATATCGAGTCTGCTCATTCCAACCATCGGTCGCACTAATGCTGAAAAGCGATCAAGAATCCTTAACCAGGATACAAAGTCCTTTTCACAAAACATCGATCTCAGGTGACTCTGAAGCCAATACCAAGTTACTCTATTGACATCCTCGTCAACACCAAACTGCAACCTTGATCCTCATTTCGTATTTCCATGCTACTCGCTGCATCAAACGTGCCGACATACGATAGAACACGATTTCCATCGTAGCTCCGAACTCATTAATATTTTAACACTTCCTCACATAAGAACTTTTCGCTTAACTCACTTTAGGAGAATCGTAGAAATACATAGGTAACTTCCCATGACCGTAGAATGTGCAACTCTGCAAGTAGTGGTCCAAGCCACCATACCCCTAGCCATAACAATAGAAGGCTTATGAATAACATCAATTGCGAAGGCCGACAAACCTCACACGTACCGCTACAAATCATAAACATAACTTGATCACGCTGAATGAACTAATCACAGATCCCAACATGCCAAATTCAACTATGGCTAATCAATCCCTTTCCTTCCAATTTATCCTTGAGTGATTTGAAATAATACTAACTCTCTTCAACACATAACATATTTCATCTAAACTCATCCTGAGTGACCTTGAACCACAAGACCATGTTGTCTTAACTCCTACGAACCATTTCATACTTCCCAATTGCTACATCACAAGCCAACCATCAAGCAACATTCTGTGCCACTCCTCATAAGCATACTTTCCAAGCTTGATCCTTAATTGTACCTATAAACTCGATATCATTAGGCACCACACTTTACCTCTTGAATTCACTAGGACCGTTACTGAGAGCCACCCACTATGACTTGGTCCCGAACATAATCGGCTATATAAATCTCGTAACACAGGGATACCCTCTCAATGAGGCACCTAGCAGAATTACTCCCCTTTTAAACCCGCTTCCATACAAGGTATAAATCCTGAATTCTGTCCCAAGTTCGAACATGAGCCCATAAGGCCAATCATAGCACATCTTTAACAATTCCTCTGCTCAAATTACTACTTATGACATTTTTCCGTAGCTGAGATGACCCCTCAGTATGCTATTAACAAGAAACTTCACGAGTAGCTAACCATGCAGCCCAAATCATAAGCGGTGGGACTCTCCCACTTAGCTTAAAGCCATTATTAAAATAACTCTGAAGTTCACCATTATTCTTAATCTCTTGTTGACAAAACCTTGTGCCACCATTCACCGCAAATTCTTGGAATTCTCATGTAAATCCCCATATCTCATATTCTGAATCATCATCCACCTCTGCACCAACAATTGCTGGCATTCTCGATATCTTACCGTAGAAACCCCAATTGGATTCTCCAAATCATTAACACCATTCACACAACAACTCCCCTTGCTGTATATCCAATAGAACTCTTCGCAGGAGCCTCGCCAACCACACGATTGCTACCCTGCTCACCGGAATACCCCACCTGTCGAAATCACTCCCCGACACCTTCCAACGCTGCTGCATGGGGTACCATTACTATGACACCAATAACCCATCTTAAGTTCGAGCTCACTCTCCAGCTGTACGAGTCCATTCACCCCTCGTGGACGTCCATTAAATGTGTGACAACGTCCTTTCGCTTCAAAGTAGTGTTACGTCTTTCTTCACTTCAAGCAGCTCATTTCCGTCATACACAATCTCCTGCCGCATAACAACACTATGCTTTGAGTTATTCTACCGATTTCCATTTCCCGTCACTGAAATACCCACTTCAAATTAGATCTGAAAGCGCTGATAACCAAGCACCGATATTCTCAAGTCATTCCAGACTCCCTTAAGATGCATAATTTTCTTATTACCAAGCCCCTACGCAGCTCCACTGCTCTCCCACTTTGGCGGGACTCATCTCCTTAATCGGTCACTCGACCTTGCTGCTCATACTCGGCCTTTAGAAATTTTAAACACTGCCTGGCACTTCCCACATGCCCTTTTTCATCTCTTGTTGCTCAGTTATTACCTTAGTAAAATCCATCTTTATAGAAATTGATCCCACCAATCGCTACTAGCTTAAACCCTTTTGAAGGTCATCTTTATCGAACCGTCAACATTTGAAACATTGATTAAATCCTACCACAGCATCCCGCAATATCTGACGGTTGCATTTTTAATAGTATTTCACATCTGACCATCCTTGGTTCACATCTGACCATCCTTGGTTTGATTAACTTTCCCTTGTCGGGAATAAAATACTGAATCCCTTTGATTACACACTGAGTAAACCTCCCTTAAATTCATTCACTGCCTCGACACGCGGGCAAAAACCCTACCATCACAACAACACTGCGGAAAAATCGCTCATGAGCATCATGGCAACATGTGCCTAGCCTCAAGACTCTTATAAGTTCTGCTACCGAGCTGAACAATAGAATAACGTTCCATAATACGACTATAATAGTCCAATCAACTATATCGGGAAAAATCATCCCGCACCACATTTGTAGTGCCATTTCAATTCTTCAATTTTCGATTTGTAACAAGCGCTCGCGTCGTGCAAGATTGAGTGGAAAGGAATCAAAGGCATAAGCCTCAAAGGAATAGAACCGCACGATAAAGAAACCAGGAAGGGAAGTACTCCTAACAGTCCTGCAACCTCCTGAGGATAAGTACAGACGTCTCCATACCGATCCGCGAGACTATACTAGACTTGCTCATGACTCGTGAGATCGACGGGAACCTAGTGCTATGATACCATGGTGTCACGACCCAAAATACACTAAGGGTCGTGGTGGCGTCGGACACCGCTGTCAGGCTAACCGATTAGATTACCAATTAATTTCCTCTTTTAATGCTTTTGAAAATCTAAGGTTTTTCCTTCTGTTTCACATAAAAATAAGATGATTTCTTGAATTCAAACTTAAATAATACCAATTAGTACAAAGATTCACTGAAACCATCCCAGAAACTCGGTGTCACAAATGCATGAGCAACTACTGATAAAGACATAAAATACAACACAACAGTCGTCCGAAATACAATGGACAGGAAAGAAATACAATTACTAGAAGGGACTTTAAAGAGCTGCGGGCCGCCTCGCATATTGCAACTCCCATTGTCCCCGAATTTGTCCATGCTGCTGCACCCAGTAGGCCGCTAAAGTATCATGTACCTGTGCAACAAAAATGAATAGAAGTGTAGTATGAGTACGTAATCAACGTGCACTCAGTGAGTGTCCCGCCTAATACCGAAGGGGTAGAGACGTGATGGTCAACTTTGACAAACTCTAATGGTCCAACGGTTATTTATTCTCAATATACATATCAACAGTGAATTTATTATCTAACATGATTTATATCCAAATAGAGGAAACAAGTAAACACGTAATTCCTTCATAGGAAAATACCAAGGTTTCTTTTCATTATTAACAATATGATCTCGAGCCATATTGAGGCATGTAACAACTTAAATAAATCCAGGCAGCAATATAAGCATGCGCAAATCATACCGAGGAGACGGCCCGATCCAACAGAAATAAATGTGCACTTGCCGAGGATCAACAGCGCGCCTATAGATGCATTTATTAATCTACCGAGGCATTCGGCCCGGTCCAAAATAAACACACACAGACATACAATCAGTCAAGAATTTAACGTGGAGCAATTATCCAAGAAGGGCCAATTCTCTTTAATAATTTGAGAAAGCGAGGCTTAAGTCTCTTTAGAAATCTATTTATTAATTAATGTGATCTATTACCCCGCTCGCGAATCATCCATGCGACACGATACACACAAGATACATGCTCATTTAGCCAATTAGAATTTTATCGAGGAACAATTATCCAAATAAGTCAATCCTCAGTTTAACAAGTTCAGAAAATGATGTTTAATCTCTTTTTAATTTTGTTTACTAATCAAAGGTGATTTAAACAATCCAAGTCATCGATGGGTTCATAATTAATTCAAATATAACATGCTGACGTGTCCTAACTACCCGTACAATAGCATAATAGTAGCTACGCATGGACTCTCGTCACCTCGTGCGTACGTAGCCCCCATAATTAGGAGCACTTAATCATTCACTTCACCTATGGGTTAAATTCCCCCTCACAAGATTAGAAAGAAGACTCACCTCGCCCCGAAGACTCGCAACTGGCATTTTACATCCTTCCAAAGGCTTGAACCAATGCACCACGCCCCTAAACTAGACAATGATCATACAAATCCATTAGTAGATGCTCAACTATACCTTACAACTCAATTTACAACAATTCCTAACCCCGAATGAAAAGTTGACCAAAATGCCCTTGTCCCACGTGCCTGGAATCCGAAACTTTTCGAAGATAAAGGTTACCCATGACCTTAGGAACTCAAATTAATAATTTACTCCTAATTCCTTGCACAAATTCGTGGTAAAAATTCAATAACAAAATATTTCTAGGCTTTCTACCAAAACCCCAAATTTCCTACAGAATTCATGCTTGAATCCATACAAAGTTGATGTATTTAACTCATAATAGGTGGGGATAACATACCTTATCCTTGATGACAAAAATCTTTTCTTGAAGCTCTCCAAAATTTCCAAATGAATTGAAGAAAATGAGTGAAATGAACCAAATCCGACATTTTAAAACACCTCACTGTCTTCAGGCATTTTCGCTTCTGCGATGCCTTTCCCGCTTCCACGGTCCCGCTTCTGCGGACCGCTTGCCACTTCTACGGCTCCAAACGACCCCAGGCTTTCCGCTTCTACGGCCAGCCCCACCGCTTCAGCGGTCCTTCTTGCCCCCGCCCTCGTCCGCTTCTGCGGTTTCTTCTTCGCTTCTGTGGGGCCACTTCTGCGGCCCCATTTCCGCAGAAGCGGAAATACCAGATACCAGCAAACTCAGCTCTTCCAAAAATCTAATTTTTTGATCCATTAACCACCCAGGATTCCACCCGAGGCCCCCGGGACCCCAACCAATCATACCAACCAATCCCAAAACACATTACGAACTTGCTCGAGGCCTCAAATCACATCAAACGACGCTAAAATCATCGATCGACCTCCAATCCAAACTTTATGAACTTTGAACTTTCCGACTTCTACTTTAGATGTTTAAACCCATCAAATCACGTCCGATTGACTTCAAATTTTGCACACAAGTCATATTTGACATTACGGACCTACTCCAACTTCCGAAATTTGATTCTGACCCCGATATCAAAAAGTCACCCCCGGTCAAACTCTCCAAAAACCTTCAACTTTCTATCTTTAACCAAATGGCTTCAAAATGGTATACGGACCTCCGAATTCACTTCCGATCACGCCCTCAACTCCAGAATCACTATACGGAGCTATTTACAGTCTCAAAATTCCAAACGGACATTGATAACACCGAAATGCACTTCAAACCAAACTTATGAAATTTCTTCTAAAATACCAACTTCCACAATAGGTGTCAAAACGCTCCAGGGTTATCCAAAACCCACTCCGGGCATACACTAAGTCCGAAATCATCATACGAATCCGCTGGAACCTTCAGATCCCGATTCCAAGGTCGTTTACTCAAAATTCCAATCCTAGTTCATTCGTTCAACTTTAAGCTTTCGAAATGAGAATTCTCTTCCCAAATCAACCCCGAACTTCCCGAAATTAAATTCTGACCACGCGTACAAGTCATATTACCTAAAATGAAGTTGTTCATGGCCTCCGACTACTGAACGGAGCGCTAGTACTCAAAACGACTGGTCGGGTCGTCACAATCATAATCAAACCATATGAAGACATCTCGCACCATTCAATCCCTTATCGAGTCACAAATTTTCACTCACAAAAGGACAATACCGAACAAATAAGTCCAAAGGTTTCACAACTGAAACTACCAAGTTTACGCTGTGGTCTAACCCTGTCCTCAAGTCCTCTAGAATGGCTCATCACCGAAACATAAAAAACATATCTCGTACCTCGTTCATAGAATCTCAAGCTGTTGATGTATAACAGATACCGAGCGTTCACATACGCATACGAGTGAGTGGAATAAATTCAAAGAGGTGCGCTTCAAGCCAAATAAATTTTTCACGATAAGGAAAGAAATATGGGAACTTTATCCAAAAATGTCTCGTAGCCTCTTGGATATAAGTATGGACATCATCATACTGATCTGCAAGACTCTACTAGACACTTGCTCATGCCTTGTAGATTCTATGAACCTAGTGCTATAATACTAACTTGTCATGACCAAAATCTAACTAGCTGTGATGTCACCTAACCTTACACGCTAGGTAAGCAAAATAACAACAATTTGATTCAATTAATATGTAATTGACTCTAATACACTCCCCAAGGACTAGTAGTACAAATTATGAGCTTCTAAGATTTAGAATTTACAAAGCTGGTGTGAAATAAAATACATCATCTGTTTGAAAATACATAAACAAAATATTAAATCTAAAGCTATCAATCTCAAGAAGCAGCTATGACCGGAACATAGGTATATCTCTAATGCCATCTCTCGCCATACATATCCACATCAGCATCCAAAAACTGCACGCAGGGTGCAGAAGTGTAGTATGAGTAAAACTGACCCTATGTACTTAATAAATAACAAACCTAACCTTAGATTGAAAGTAGTGACGAGCTTGTACAAAGGTCCGAGTCTATACCAATAGCGAGTAATAATCAATTACAATATAATTAAAGCAACATAGGTAATAACTTAATGATTAAATGCTTAGCTCTTTTACAATTCTGGAAAATAAACATTTTCTTTTTCAATTATAACAGTAAAACTCAAATCTTTTGCCGAAATGATCGAAAATATAAGTATGAAATTTGTGATTTTTTTCAAAAACTCTAACAACAAACAATTCATTATCAGATGGCATGGGGAAAAATGCTTCTCAATGCCTACATATCAAGTATACATGTCTAATGCAATACAACATAGTGATGAACTCATGTACTCGCACTCTCATAGAGTACTCAAGCTCAGTATCTCGCATTTCCACCCATCACTCTCACTATTCAGCAAACTCAGTCACCCGACATTGTACAGGGCTGGTCCAACCCAAATACAAATAAAGTATAAAAAAATAATGTAACTCCATGCCCTAGGAAGATCCATCTCGAATATAAATATCAAATGCGCTCATTGTGAGGGATGTAGACTCTGGAGGGGCTCCTTCAGCCCAAATGCTATAATAAGCCTATAAGGCCTGTTGTGGCATGCACCCCCGATCCATATAATAATAAAGCCTATAAGGCCTGCTGTGGCATGGAACCCCTATCCATATAATAATATATATAAAGCCAATATGGCATGTTGCGGCGTGCAATCTAATTCCATAAATATTCTCACAATCAAGCCATCGGCCTCACTCGGTCATCAATCTCTCCGGTCTCTCGGGATCAAAATGTCATGAAAGTCAGCCCAAAAATAATAACAATATGATGAGACAACAAATGATAACAGAGACTAAGATATGATATGAAATAAATGAACATGACCAAGTATGAAATTATATTTAAAAATAATAATTCAATAGTAATATGACCTCTATAGGTCTCTATAATATCGGCATATAGCCTTTGCATGACTTTTAACATGATTCTCAGCTCAATGTTTTTAACACATGAAAGTACATGGATAATTCCAAGATTATTTGAATAGAAAATTACACAGAATCTATTTAGTCACAATTTTTATGGTGCACGCCCACACGCCCGTCACCTAGAATTGGCTTTGAACACCTCCAATCTCCTCAATTCCAAGCCAACATATTCGAAACAATTGAAACAACGTGCAAATTAATTAAAAATATGCTCCAATCATATAATTTAACAATTTATGAAAATTCCCATCTTTGCTAAAAAGATAGTGGGCCCACATTTTAGAACCAATAAAACTTACGAAATTTGATAGCCCATTTAATTACGAGTCCAACCATAAAAATTTCATTCAAATCTAACTCTGAATTGGTATTCAAAAACTCAAAATTTTATATTTTTGGAATTATAGAAATTTCCTCCGATTTATCTTGAAAAATCAATAATCATACGCCAAAAATGAAGAGTAATACATGAAATATAATCACAATTGATTTAAGAATGCTTAACCAAAGTCGTATGGTGAAATTCTTCTCCAAAGTCACCCAAACCGAGCTCCAAAATAAGAAAATTGGGAGAAAATATCGAACCCTCGAACTTAAAGGGTTCTGCCCAGCGCTTGCGCATTTGCGGTCACATTGTCACACCTGTGACCTCCGCTGCTGCGGACAAATTGCGCTTTTGCGCACACCCCTGAAGGCCAAACCTTTTGTTCTGTGATAAAAACTACCACATCTACGGGCACGATTTTGTGCACATTTTTCTGCATCTGTGACTTTTGCCCAGCTGTGACCATGTCGATTCTGCGATTGGCTGGTCGCTTCTACGGAGTTGCTTCTGCGACCAAGCTTTCGCATAAGCGGTTGCATCAGCAACCCAAAAATCATCAGCTTCAACAAGGCTAAAATCAATCCGAACCCTATACAAAATTCACCTGAGCCACTCGGGACCTCTTCCGAATATAGCAATAAGTCCTGTAACATAACACAGACTTACTGGAGGTCTCAAATTACCTCAAACAACGTCGAAATTACAAATTGCACCTCGAATCGAACTTATAAATTTTTAAATCTCCAAATTCCATATCTTCTACCAAAATGTATCAAATCAAATCCAAAACGACTTCAAATTTTGCACACGAGTCATAAATGACATTATGGAGCTATTCCCATTTCCAGAATCGGATTTCGACCCCGATATCAATATGATCAATTCCCAATCAAACTTCCAAGCCTTCAATTTCTTACTTCTGTCATTTCAAGTTAAATTCAACTACAGACTTCAAAATAAATATCTAGACACACTCCTAAAGTGAAATTTGTAATTTCAATTGGTTACTCATATGAAGCTACTCAAGACTTCACATAGTTGAACGGGAAGTAAATGGTCAAAATGATCGGTCGAGTCGTTACAATCATCTCATCAGTATGACTAGCATTGATGCTTTTTTGAACTTTGAGAAGCTCATTCCTAGCTGTATCAATCTTCTTTCTGATGAATTATAACTCCTCAATATTAAGTTTCATGACTAATTGTCTGAGTTTCTTCAATTTCACCCATATGCTCTACATTGTCCATCTGTATACTCTCTGATTCCAAACTTGTTGGACAATATTTAGGAAAACTTCATCTTCAGCCCACACATTGAAAAACTTAAAAGGAATTCTCCTGCCGCCCCGGTCTACTGTGAAATTCAAGCTCATAGGAGCATGATCAGATATGAAAGGGACATCATAAACAATAGTGAAGTGTCCCTATTGCATTATCCATTCATATTTGCCAACCAATCTATCAACTCTACTCTAGATTCTATCCATTCCATCTTGTTTGTTAGATCAAGTGTAGTAATCCCCTTCCCATGCCAATTCATTAATATCTAACTCTTGAATACACTTTGTGAAGTCATGTACCCTAGCAAGGCTTATTGGATTTCCATTCACCTTGTCCATGCTGCATTTCAGAGTTGAAATCTCCCCCAAGGATGCGTACAATCTTAATCAGGTTATCCTATAATTGTTTCCTCTGCTCAATAGTGTTGTATACATAGACCATTATAAGTAGGCATTCCTGATCTCATATGATCCCATTGACTAAGAAATGGACAACTTGTGCTTCTTCTCTAATTAGAGTAACTTTATAATATCTGGGATCCCATATTAGCCGAATTCTCCCATTAGTTGCACATGGGTAATTGTGCAAAATTTCTCAGTCAGGGGCAATGTGGGAGAAAACTTTCTTTATATTATATTCCTTAACTCTAGTTTCTATAATACCAGCAAGCTTTATGTTTTTGGCTTTTAGGTATTTCTTCAATTCTTTCTGCTTGTACCACTTATTGATGCCCCTGGTATTCCATATTAGCGAAGTCATAGATTCTTGTGAGTTCCCCCACCTCTATCATGAGGTAGAGAGGAGTTTACACTAGTAATCATAGAGCTTTTATGGAGGCTATTCTTGTTTACAGGACATGATAGTAAAGGAAACTTTTCTAAGTTCATCTCTGGGCTTTCCACCCATTTGCCTTTACTTGCTGATCTGATTATTGTAGCCTTATGTCCAGTAGCCTCATGAATATTTCTATTCTTATGTGGCAAGTTAGCTTCATATGTCACCACTGCTAAGCTAACTTGTTCTTGTTGTTGTATTGTGGGAGTTTGTGGCTGATTCACTTTTTCAACCGCCACTGGTTCTTTATATCTCCATTCATATATTACTTTCTTTGGCTCTCTTCTTCAATTCGTCTACTCATTCTGTTGCATTTTAGGACCTTGTTGAGCAGGGCATATGTGCAGAATCTTCTAGAATTTGTCACAATAGTTAGGATTCCACTCATATACCAACTGCTGTTGGAATTTTCTGTCTCTTGGATCCATAACAACTATATTTGTAGGCAGGGTCGTTGTTACATTGACTTCGATCATCACCCTTGCATAGGAAATTCTTGTTTGCTTGGTAGTGCATTCATTTGCAAACAAAGGTTTTCCAATTGCACTGGCGATCTTACTTAGAGATTCACTAGCCCAATAGGTAGTTTAGGGAGTATAACCCATAGAGGAATCTCATCTAGGAATTCTTGACTTAAATCAAAATTAGGTGTCTATGACTTTGGAATTATTGGTCTATTTTTTATGTTGTGTGGTCCAGCATAGAACACTTTGTGCATATCCACCAATGATTCGAACTTAATCATATAATAACCCTAATCATGCAAGAACAAGTCTGGCTCGACAATATCTAGCCGATGTTGTGCAATATATTTCATCATTGCATTATAGATGGGATTGTCTCCAATTATATACGCAATCATCACCGCACTCCATTTCTCCTCTTATGCTACCACATCTTGAAGTTCAAGTTGCACTATTGGTTGACAACCAAAAATTTGAGGAGGTAGGTATTGAAGTGTCATGCCATGTTATGATGACCCAAAGGGTCATCACCTGTTTCCTCATTCGTTTTGTGCTTTCGAGGCCTTGAAAACCTCATTTTTACTTGCCTCAATTGGCGTGCACAGTCCGGGCGCGTAGCCGAAAAGTTTTTATGTTGAAATATGTAAAATCTGTGAAAACTTTGAAGAATTTTGATATTAATATGATTTAAGTTGACTTTGGTCAATGTTTTGGGTAAACGGACCCAGACCCGTGATGTGACGGTCCCGGAGGGTCCGTAGAAAAATATGGGACTCGGGCATGTGCCCGAAGTCAAAATCCGAGGTCTAGAACCCGAGTAAAAGAATTTTTCTGTTATATTGTTTTTCTGAATTATTAAGGAAAATGCAAATGAAAATTGATTAAAAGGCTATGGTATCAGGCTTGTATTTTGGTTCTGACGCCTGGTACAACTCTTAAATATGTGTTCAGCACATTCTGTGAAGTTTGGTCGAAATCGGACGTCGTTTGACGTATTTCGGACCTAATTATCTAAAGTTAGAAATTTAAGAAGTTTGAAATGAAAATGATGATTTTGAGGCTTGATTCAATGATTTTGATGTTGTTTTGGCTATTTGATCACTCGAGTAAGTTCGTCGGATATTACTGAGTTAGTGTGTGATTGGTTAGGAGCCCTGAGGGCTCGGGAGTGTTTTCGGATGTGGTTCGGGGTGTTTTTACACTTAGAATGGTAGCAGATTTTTCTGCAATTTTTCCCCAATGATTCCTTCTTCGCATTCGCGTACCCTTCCGTGATTCCTTCTGTCCGTTCGCGAAGCTTCAGACCACCCTTCATCGCATTCGCATCTGCCTACTCGCGTTCGCATAGGCCATTTTTTCAGGGCCCCAGCGTTCCTTCTTCGCGTTCGCGTGCCCTCAACCGCGAACGCGATGCCCCCAAGTCCTTCTTCATCGCGAATTCATCCTTGATGTCGCGATCGCAAACACGATGTCCCCAAGTCCTTCTTCATCGCGAACGCGTCCTTGATGTCGCGATCGCGAAGGGTAAATCTCTTCAGTGATTATTTTAATTCCAGAACAGTAGCAGCACAGGATTTTCCTCATTTTTCCACACGAACTGTTCTTAACTTCATTCTCTCTTAATTCCTCCATAATCACTAATTTCCTAGCCCTAAATCATGAATTCAAAGTAGAAATTAGGGTTTTTGGGTAGAGTTAGGGTTTTCAACCTTAATTTGGGGTCGAATCTTAAAATAAATTATATATTTGAACTCGCGGGGTTATGGGTGACTATGTTTTGGTCCGAGCCTCGTGTTTGGACCATGTGGGCCCGGTGTCGATTTTTGGTATTGTTGGAAGAATGCTAGAAAACTCATTTCTAGGTTATGGGATTATGTTGTTGAGCCTTGATTGATACTATTAAATTAATTATGCCTAGATATCATTGTTTCGGAGTCGGATTGTAGAGGAAATGCGGTAATTGAGGATTGATTGCTATTCTTTGGACCGAGGTAAGTGTTTGATCTAACTTTTGCTTGAGGGAATAGGATGAGAGTATTATTAATTGTTATTTGCTAAATGATCGAGTACGGTGTATTGGCATGGTGATGAGTATATATACACCGGTGTCTAGCATGACCGTGGGTCTTTGTTTGTGCTTATTTTGGTATATTTTGGGATTCTTCCAGGCTAAATTAATGATTTCTACATAATGTGAAGAGTATGAGGATTAATTGTGATTTGTGAATTCTTTGGAGTGTTGGCTCGAATGATAAGAATACTATTGAGTAAGAAATGGAAAGAGATGTGATTAACCCCTTGCCGGGATGGTTTGAGTATATTGATTATCTCCCTTGTCGGGATGTGAAAGTTGTTGTTATTGCTCCCTTGCTGGGATTTAGTTGTTTAATTGTGTTTTCCCTTTGCTGGGACATTTCTTATTATTGTTTATTCCCTCGCCCGTTTGGTTGTGATTGTTGTTTGGGTGAGGAAGAGTGATAATGCACGAAGGGTAATTCCGTGCCATGTTTTGATTATATTGCACGAACGGTCATTCTGTGCCATGTTTTGATTATTTATGCACGAAGGGACATTACGTGCTCTGATTTGACTATAATTGCACGAAGGATCATTCCGTGCCCTGAAATGAGAGTTATGTGAGGAAAAGCACGAAGGGTGATGTCGTGCATTTTATTTGATTGCTTTGGGTGAGGATGAGAATAAAAGCACGAATGTTAATGTCGTGCAACTGTTGGATGTCTTGTTTTTGTTAATTATTTTTGTGCCATGTTTCTTATTTAAGTTGATGACTTTTATATCCGGATTGTACTCCCCCATAACATACTTCCCTCCCTCTTAACTATTTAGTTTTGGTATTCTTTCCTTTTATTGCACATATATATATTGAACTGTACAGGTTGATTTGGTAGTCCTGTCTAGCCTCGTCACTACTTCGTCGGGGTTAGGCCAGGCACTTACCAGCACATGGGGTCGGTTGTGCTGATGCTACACTTATGTGCTTTTTGCACAGATCACGGTACCAGAGCAGCTTTTGGACCACAACAGTAGCACATTGAGCGGGAGCTGACTTCAGTCCAAGGACTACGAGGTAGTCTAGCTGGCGTTCGTAGGCTGGAGTCCCTTTCTATATCTTCTGTTTGTTTTCATTGTACCGAGACAAACACTGTGTATTTTTCTACTCAGACTTGTTTGTAGCATTCATTAGTAGATCGTGAGATAGCGACTCCAGTCTTGGGTAGTGAAATGTTAAACTTCCGCATTTTTTTTGAGTTTTCAGTATTTATGACATAAAAGACTTCCGCTTTTATTTATGGGTTTATTATTGTTATTAATGTTGTGTTGTTATCCAAAGGTTCAAATGTATGGCTAGCCTTGATCCAACAGTAGGCGCCATTACGACTCCCGATAGTGGGAAATTCGGGTCGTGACAAGTTGGTATCAGAGCTCTAGGTTGCATAGGTCTCGCTACTCACGAACAAACTTGGTAGAGTCTGAGGGATCGGTACAGAGACGTATGTATTTATCCCCAAGAGGCTACAGAATTAGGAAAAGTTTCACTTTTGTTCTTTCTTGTCGTGTGGTTTTGTTTCTCAAATAGTGATTGTCTTTCTACTATGTTCTTTCGTAGATGGCGAGAACACGTGCTTCTTATTCTACCGCGTAGCAGCTCCTGCGAGGGGCAGAGGCCGAGGCAGGGGCAGAGCTCAGCCCCGGGCAGCAGCCTCAGAGGTGGAGCCTCATATTGACTATGATGAGGAGGTTCTAGCCCCAAGAGCTGCGGTGGGCCCAGCTCAGGTTCCTAGAGGGGTCATGGTCACCCCGGATCTTCAGGACGCTCTAGTCAGATTGACAGGCTTTATGGAGAGTGTCAGTAGAGCGGGTTTGCTGCCAGTAGCACCAACCACTTCTTAGGCTGGAGGAGGGGTTCTGACTCCTGCTACACGTACTCCGGAGCAGGTAGCTCCCTAGACTCATGTCCCAGTGATTCAGCCAGCTGTGGCAGCTCAGCCAAGTATTGTAGCCCAGGCCGGCGATGGAGCGGCTATGTCTTCGGATGCCTTGCAGAGACCTGATCGGTTCTCCAAGCTCTTCACTACCACCTTCAGTGGTGCTTCATCAGTGGATCCACATGATTTCTTATTCAGCTGTCATGAGACCCTTAGGACCATGGGTATAGTGGAGACCAATGGGGTCGATTTTTTCACCTTTCGGCTTGCAGGATCCGCCAAGACTTGGTCGAGGGATTATTGCCTATCTAGAACAACAGGGTCTCCACCTTTGACATGGGATCAGTTCGTGGAGTTGTTTTTGGAAAAGTTTCTCCCAATCACTCAGCGGGAGGCACTTCGTAGGTAGTTTGAGTGCCTCCAGCAGGGCTCCGTAACAGTATGAGACTCGATTTATTGATTTGGCATGCCATGCTATTGTGATACTCCCCCACAGAGCGAGAGAGGGTTCAGAGATTTGTTGATGGATTGATTCAGATGACCCGTCTCCAGATGGCCATGGGAGCTGGTAGTGAGATTTCCTTTCAGGAGGCGGCCAATTCGGCCCACCGAGTTGAGATAGCCCTTGCACGAAGAGGTGGTCATGTGTCGAATAAGAGGCCTCGTCATTCTGGTAGGTTCAGTGGTACCTCATCTGGAGGTAGGGATTCTTATGGTAGAGGCCATTCACCGAGACCCTTTCAGTCAGCGCTCCAGGTTTCTCATGGTACTCCAGGCGGTGGTGGTTCTCAGCTGCATTATTTAGATCAACATCCTATCAGTGCACCCCCACTTCAGATCTTCAAGGGAGGACATTCAGGTCGACAGGGCCAGCTTTCACAGCAGCCGAGGTCTTGTTATGGTTGTGGTGACCTCGGTCACATTGTCACATTTTGCCCTCGAGCCTAGGGCAGCTCTCAGCAGCAGGGTCCTCGCCCTATGATTCAGGCATCAGGTGATCCACAGCTCGCCCAGCCAGCTAGAGGCAGGGGTAGGGATCATAGAGGTGGAGGTAGAGACCATAGAGGTGGAGCTCGGACCGGTAGAGGTAGAGGTCAGCAGTAGCCGATCGTCCCAGAGACATGGTTCAGGTAGGTGGGGCCCAGCCCCGGTGTTATGCTTTGCCAGCCAGGCCAGAGGTTGAGTTTTCAGATGCTGTTATTATAGGTACTATTCTGGTCTGTGATAGGGATGCTTCAATGCTATTTGACCCTGGGTCTATGTATTGATATGTGTCGTCTTATTTTGCACCCTACCTAGTTATGCCTGGTGATGCTTTGGGTATTCTGTATATGTATATACACCAGTGGGTGATTCTATAGTGGTCGACCTAGTTCATCGTTCCTGTGTGGTAGTGTTTGAGGGTCTTGAGACCCGTGTGGATTTATTGCTTCTAGACATGGTAGATTTCGATGTTATATTGGGGATGGATTGGTTGTCCCCGTATCATGCTTTCTTGGATTGTCACACAAAGACCGTGAACTTGGCCTTACCAGATTTCCCTGATTTGAGTGGAGAGGGACCCCAGGTCACGCCACCCGCAAGGTTATTTCATATGTAAAGGCTTGGCGCATGGTCGAGAAGGGGTTTCTAGCTTATCTGGCGTATGTTCGCGATTCCAGCACAGAGGTTCCTTCTATTGACTCTGTTCCTATTGTTCGGAAGTTCCCCGAGGTTTTCCCTTCAGACCTGCCGGGTATGCCGCCTGACAGGGATATTGATTTCTATATTGATCTGGCCCTACACACGCAACCCATTTCTACTCCGCCGTATCGCATGGCCCCACCAGAGTTGAAGGAGTTAAAGGACCAGTTGCAGGATTTGCTAGAGAAAGGTTTTATCAGGCCTAGTATTTCTCCTTAGGGCGCGCCAGTGTTATTTGTGAAGAAAAAAGGATGGATCGATGAGGATGTGCATTGATTACTGGAAATTGAACAAGGTGACGATAAAGAACAAGTATCCACCACCGATGATTGATGATTTGTTTGACCAACTTCAGGGTGCAAAGGTGTTTTCCAAGATAGACTTGAGATCTGGCTACCATCAGCTGAGGATTAGGGCGTCTGATGTCCCTAAGATATCATTTCGCACTCGGTATGGGCATTATGAGTTTTTGGTCATGTCATTTGGGTTGACCAATGTCCCAGCAGCATTTATGGAGTTGATGAACCGAGTGTTCAGGCCTTATCTAGACTTGTTCTTGATAGTCTTTATTGATGATATTCTGGTGTACTCCCGTAGCAAGGAGGAGCACGAGCAGCACCTCAGAGTGGTTCTTCAGACTCTGAAGGATAGTCAGTTGTATGCTAAGTTCTCGAAGTGCGAGTTCTGGTTGAGTTAGATTGCATTTATGGGTCATGTTGTATCAGCAGAGGGTATTCAGGTGGACCCGAAGAAGATTGAGGCAGTTAAGAATTGGCCTCGACCAGCTTTAGCAACCGATATTCGGAGTTTCTTGGGGTTAACAGGTTATTACCGTTGGTTCGTGGAGGGGTTTTCATCTATAGCAGCCCCGATGACCAAATTGACCCAGAAGGGTGCCCAGTTCAGGTGGTCAGACGAATGTGAGGAGAGCTTTCATAAGCTCAAGACAACTCTGACTACGACACCGATATTGGTTTTGCCCACAGGTTCAGTGCCTTATACAATTTATTGTGATGCTTCCCGTATTGGGCTTGGTTCAATATTGATGCAGGATGGAAAAGTCATAACTTATGCTTCGAGGCAATTGAAGATCCACGGGAAGAATTATCCGGTCCATGATCTAGAGTTGGCAACCATTGTTCATGCTTTGAAGATTTGGAGGCATTACTTATATGGTGTGACGTGCGAGGTGTACACGGATCATAAGAGCCTTTAGTACTTGTTCAAGCAAAATGAGTTGAATTTGGGGCAGAGGACGTGGTTGGAGTTGTTGAAAGATTATGGTGTTACTATTTTGTACTACCCGGGGATAGCCAATGTGGTGGCCGATGCATTGAGTAGGAAGTCCGCCAGCATGGGTAGTCTTGCTTATGTCCCGGCCAGCTAGAGATCGCTTGCTTTGGATATTCAGGCTTTGGCCAATCGGCTGGTGAGGTTGGACATTTATGAGCGTAGACGAGTGTTACCTTGCACGGTCGCTCGTTCTTCATTATTGGAGAGTATCCGTGATCTGCAATTTGATGATCCCCATTTGTGTGTCCTGAGAGACACGGTGCAACGCGGAGGTTCTACGAATGTGACTTTAGATGATGATGGTGTTTTAAGATTGTAGGGGCGAGTTTGTGTGCCCAATGTCGATGGGATTGGAAAGTTGATCTTAGCGAAGGCCCATAGTTCACGGTATTCTATTCACCCGGGCGCCGCGAAGATGTATCAGGACTTGCGGTAGCATTATTGGTGGCGTAGGATGAAGAAAGATATTGTTGCATATGTGGCTTGGTGTTTGAACTATCAGCAGGTCAAGTATGAGCATCAGAGGCCTGGTGGGTTCTTCCAGAGGATTGAGCTTCCCGAGTGGAAGTGGGAGAGGATTACCATGGATTTTGTTACTGCACTTCCGATGACTCGGAAGAAGTTTGATGCTTTTGGGTCATTGTTGATAGGCTGACCAAGTCAGCGTATTTTATTCCTGTTGCAGCCACCTATTCATCGGAGAGGTTAGCTGAGATCTATATCCGGGAGATTGTACGCCTTCATGGGGTGCCGACATCTATCATTTCGGATCGGGGTACGCAGTTTACCTCGCGCTTTTGGAGAGTAGTTCAACAGGAGTTAGGCACCCAGGTTCAGTTGAGCATAACGTTCCATCCTTAGACGGACGGCCAGTCCGAGAGGAATATTCAGATATTGGAGGATATGCTCCAAGCCTCTGTCATTGATTTTGGAGGCTCTTGGGACCAGTTTTTGCCTTTAGCAGAGTTCGCCTACAACAACAGCTACCAGTCCAGCATTCAGATGGCTCCATATGTGGCGTTGTATGGTAGGCGATGTCGGTCTCCAGTCAGATGGTTTGAGCTGGGAGAGGCTCGGTTATTGGGTACCGATTAAGTTCAAGAGGCCTTGGATAAGGTCAAGATAATTCAGGACAGGCTTCGTTCATCTCAGTCGCGGAAAAAGTGTTATGCGGATCCCAAGGTTTGAGATGTAGCTTTCATGGTTGGTGAGCGAGTATTGCAACGTGTATCGCCTATGAAGGGCGTGATGAGATTCGGGAAGAAGGGCAAGCTTAGCCCTAGGTTCATTGGCCTATTTGAGATTCTAGATTGTGTGGGAGAGGTGGCTTATAGACTTGCCTTGCCACCTAGCTTGTCAGTTGTGCATCCAGTGTTTTATGTGTCCATGCTTCGGAGGTATCATGACGATCCAGCCCACGTGTTAGATTTCAACACTATCCAGTTGGACAAGGATCTGTCTTACAAGGAGGAGCCGATAGCTATCCTAGACCGGCAGGTTCGACAGTTGAGGTCAAAGATTTTTCCTTCAGTGCGTGTCTAGTGGAGAGGTCAGCCTCCTGAGGCATCGACCTGGGAGTCCGAGTCTGATATACGGAGCCGTTATCCTTATCTATTTCCAGAGTTAGGTACTTCTTTCTTTTGTCCATTCGAGGACGAACGATTGTTTTAGAGGTGGAGGATGTGACGACCCAAAGGGTCATCACCTATTTCCTCATTCGTTCCGTGTTTTTGAGGCCTTGAAAACCTCACTTTTACGTTCCTCGATTGGCATGCACAGTTCGGGCGCGTAACCGGAAAGTTTTTATGTTGAAATATGTGAAATCTGTGAAAAATTTGAAGAATTTTGATATTAATATGATTTAAGTTGACTTTGGTGAATGTTTTGGGTAAACGGACCCGAACCCGTGATATGACGGTCCCGGAAGGTCCGTAGAAAAATATGAGACTCGGGCATGTGCCCGGAGTCGAAATCCGAGGTCTAGAACCCGAGAAAAGAATTTTTCTGTTAAGGAAAATGGAAATAAAAATTGATTAAAAGGATATGGTATTGGGCTTGTATTTTGGTTCCGACGCCCAGTACATGTCTTAAATATGTGTTCAGCACTTTCTGTGAAGTTTGGTCGAAATCGGACGTCGATTGACGTATTTCGGACCTAATTATCTAAAGTTAGAAATTTAAGAAGTTTGAAATGAAAATTATGATTTTGAGGCTTGATTCAATGATTTTGATATTGTTTTGGCGATTTGATCGCTCGAGTAAGTTCGTCGGATGTTACTGAGTTAGTGTGTGTGATTGGTTAGGAGCCCCGAGGGCTCGGGAGTGTTTTCAGAGGTGGTTCGGGGTGTTTTTACACTTAGAATGGTAGCAGATTTTTCTGCAACTTTTTGCCCAGTGATTCCTTCTTCGCATTCACGTACCTTTCCCTGATTCCTTCTCCGCGTTCGCGATAGAGTCCTCGTGTTCACGAAGCTTCAAACTGCCCTTCATCGCGTTCGCATCTGCCTACTCGTGTTCGCGTAGGCCATTTTTCCATGGCCCCATCTTTCCTTCTTCGCGTTCGCGTGCCCTCAATCGCGAACGCGATGCCCCCAGTCCTTCTTCATGACGAACGCGTCCTTGATGTCGCGATCGTGAAGGGTAAATCCCTCCAGAGATTATTTTAATTCCAGAACAGTAGCAACACGGGATTTTCCTCATTTTTCCACACGAACTCTTCTCCCTAACACTCCATACACTATTTTGAAGAGACTTTTTCTCCATAGCTTCCTAGGTAAGTGTTCTTAACTAAATTCTCTCTTAATTCCTTCATCTAATCACTAATTTTCTAGCCCTAAATCTTGAATTCAAAGTAGAAATTAGGGGTTTTGGGTAGAGTTGGAGTTTTGGGAATTTTGGGTGATTCAACCTCAATTTGGGGTCGAATCTTAAAATAAATTATATATTTGAACTCGTGGGGTTATGGGTGACTAGGTTTTGATCCGAGCCTCATGTTTAGACCAAGTGGGCCCGTTGTCGAATTTTGGTATTGTTGGAAGAATGCTAGAAAACGCATTTCTAGACTGTGGGATTATGTCGTTGAGCCTTTATTGATACTATTGAATTAATTATGCCTAGATATCATTGTTTCAGAGACGGATTGTAGAGAAAAGGCGACAATTGAGGATTGATTGCTATTCTTTGGACCGAGGTAAGTGTTTGATCTAACTTTCGCTTGAGGGAATAGGATTAGAGTATTATTAATTGTTATTTGCTAAATGATCGAGTACGGTGTATCGGCATGGTGACGAGTATCTATACACCGGTGTCTAGCATGACCGTGGGTCTTTGTTTGTGCTTATTTTGGTATATTTTGGGACTCTTCCAGTCTAAATTAATGATTTCTACATAATATGAAGAGTATGGGGATTAATTTTGATTTGTGAATTCTTTAGAGCGTTGGCTCGAACGATAAGAATACTATTGAGTAAGAAATGAAAGAAATAAAAAGAGATGTAATTAACCCCTTGCCGGGATGGTTTGAGTATATTGATTATCTCCATTGCCGGGATGTAAAAGTTATTGTTATTGCTCCTTTGCTGGGATTTAGTTGTTTAATTGCATTTTTCCTTATTGAGACATTTCTTATTATTGTTTATTCCCTTGCCCGTTTGGTTGTGATTGTTGTTTAGGTGAGGAAGGGTGATAATGCACGAAGGGTCATTCCGTGCCATGTTTTGATTATATTGCACGAAGGGTCATTCTGTGCCATGTTTTGATTATTCATGCACGAAGGGACATTCCGTGCTCTGATTTGACTATAATTGCACGAAGGATCATTCCGTGCCATGAAATGAGAGTTATGTGAGGAAAAGCACAAAGGGTGATGCCATGCATTTTATTTGATTGATTTGGGTGAGGATGAGAGTAAAAGCACGAAGGTTGATGTCGTGCAACTGTTGGATGTCTTGTTTTTGTTAATTATTATTGTGCCCTGCTTCTTATTTAAGTTGATGACTTTTATATCCGGATTGTACTCCCCCATAGCCTGCTTCCCTCCCTCTTAACTATTTAGTTTTGGTATTCTTTCCTTTTATTGCACACATATATATTGAACTGTACAGGTTGATTTGGTTGTCATGTCTAGCCTCGTCACTACTTCGCCGGGGTTAGGCCAGGCACTTACCAGCACATGGGGTCGGTTGTGCTGATGCTACACTTCTGTGTTTTTTTCACAAATCACGGTACCGGAGCAGCTTTTGGACCACAGCGGTAGCACATTGAGTGGGAGCTGACTTCAGTCCAGGGACTACGAGGTAGTCTAGCTGGCGTTCACAGGCCGGAGTCCCTTTCTATATCTTCTGTTTGTTTTCACTGTACCGAGACAAACACTGTGTATTTTTCTATTCAAACTTGTTTGTAGCATTCATTAGTAGATTGTGGGATAGCGACTCCAGTCTTGGGTAGTGAAATGTTAAACTTCCGCATTTTTTTTTGAGTTTTTGGTATATATGACATAAAAGACTTCCACTTTTATTCAAGGGTTTATTATTGTTATTAATGTTGTGTTGTTATCCAAAGGTTCAAATGTTTGGCTTGCCTAGCTCCAACAGTAGGCGCCATCACGACTCTCGATGGTGGGAAATCCGGGTCGTGACACATGTGTAGTTGTTCGACTCTGCTGAAACAAGTTCAACGACGTTTTTGGCCCTTCTCTGCTCTGCGTGGGGGATACCTCTGGAATAGTTTGGTCATGGTCAGTACCAATTCTAGGATTTGTGGTCTCATTTCTATCTGTGTTCATCTCCTTTGTATTTTCCCGTTTCTTTGCTAAGTTACTGCCATCAGTACTCTGTTTAGGGTTAGCCATGGCTACTGTTCCATTGGCTTTCTCCCCAGATCCAGCTACAACAACATTATCAGCTTGCCCCATTGTCTCCGGTGCACTAAGGTTAAATTTCCTGTTAGCTCCAGTAGCAATTGAAGATGATCCTTCTTCACTCGTAATCATCTCCGTCGTTTGATGCTCTGGTGGTATCGTCTCTGTTACGTTGCTTGAGGTGGAATTGATTTCCTAGGTTGAGAACTAGTACTTACTGAGCCGCCAAAAGCAATAATCGGTGATTTCTGTGGCCTTCCTCGTCCGCGACCTCGGCCTCTCTCCATTGCAGCCGTGATCAGCGCACGTTAGCTAACGTGCGCCGAGAGCATGAGAGAGAATATTGTTTTCTTTTTTAATTAACTTGTAACTGATTTTCAACTAATTTGGTAGTTTTAATTATGATTTTTACTGTGAGTGTATAATTTCTAAAAATGTCTCATGTTGAACACGTTCTCATCACATGATCAGTGACGTTACTGCGGATATTTTAGTGATGATTTGGATTTAACTTAGTATTAATATATTTTAATCCATTGTAACATACTACTCATTTACTATCTTCTGTAAGTAACTGATATTGTTATATGAAATTTGTTATTGATTATTAAACAATCGGATAGCGTAACAGAATGTCTTATATGGCCTATTTATAAACATGAATAACTGAAATATATACTCCAAAAGAAAGAGATGGATAAAATCCTTAATTATTGGAATTGCTATTTCAGCATAATATCCTTATTAGAATTGCCATCAGCACATATTACATTTACATAGAACAAAATAAGCGACAAAAAGATGAACAAAAAGAACAACTCAAGACAACAAACTTCTGACAATCTTTCTTTAGGGACATAAACAACACAAGAACATGCAGAAATTAAAGCACTCTTGATAATTAATCTACCGATTAATTAATTAATTTACCCTCTTGCAATCTTTCCTAATCTCTCCATTAGTACCAGTTAATGGACTTATATTACCCAATTTAATCATTGAGCAAACAAAATCATCAAAAAACTGGGTTTGACTACCAGCATAACGATTTACTATAGCAATTGTAGCCGATCCAGATGTAGAAAACAACTCTTGATCAGTTTGAAGAAGTCCTTGATTATTTTGAAGATTAGTGAAATAGTCATTATCAAAATCATTAGGAGTTGATATATCAAGATTTGTAAAAGTATTGCCATTATTTCCACCTTGAGGACAAATTCCTTGTAATGTTTGTAAAAACGTAGCGTCTACGGTAGGATCAGGGTTACCACTGCCATTGAAGTTAAAGAGACGTCGTTCAAAAGTGGCACATCTTGCTCTTCCAAATGTATGTGCACCTACACATTTAGAACACGTTTAAGTTTTATGCATTAACGTATATAATGACAGGTAAGTCTTTTTCATAACCAAGTCGTTTTAAAAGATAATTACATGTACTGCCTATAAAAAGTGAGATTAGTAACCTGTAAAATAAGATGTATTACCTATGATAACAAATTTTTTTTTTCTTTTTTGATCAAGTTTATGGCTAACAAACCCATGTTGGGTGTTTTTCAACAAATTAAAGTATACTGATAGTGTAAAAATTCTTTACCAGATAGAGCAACAAGATCGGTTAAATCCATTCCCTTGTTGGTGAATTTCGGTGTCATTACAGCAAGGGTTTCAAAGGGGCTAGGAATATCAGTATTAGCTCCAGATCGGTTTGCTGTTAAGCTATCTCTTCTGCCAAAAAGTACTTGCCAGCATGGACCTCCAGCCTGATAACGTAAAAATCTTTACACTATCAGTATATATAATGCTTAAATTAGTGATAAAATCCTAGTTGTCTTTAAAATATCGGAAAAGGCCTAAAAATGCCACTCAACTTTTAAAAATGGTCTATCCATATCATCCGTTAAAAAAATGTTCATTTCATGTCACTGCCGTTAAAGAAATGACCCATCCATGCCATTATTTACCTTGGCAGTGGCATGGATGAGCCAAATAACAATTGGGTCGTTAGTCAATAATGGCATAGATGGGTCATTTCTTTAACGGCAGTGACATGAAATGAGTATTTTTTTAACGGATGGCATGGATAGGCCATTTCTGAAATTTGAGTGGCATTTTTAGGTCTTTTCCGTTAAAATATTTAAGTGGTAATTCTCTCGAATGTGCCTTAAATCCAAGGGCGGAGTTAGAGTGCCGAGAGCAGATTCGGCCGAATCCAGTAATTTTAATTCGAACCCTGTTTTGTCTTAAAAAATCTATTAAATATATGTAAATTATTAATTTAAAACCCAGTAAGTTAAAATGATTAGAATCTCAAACCCATAAACTTGAAATCCTGGCTCCGCCTCTGCCTATTTCATAAAATAAAGGCCATGTTGTTAGCTTTTAGAGCCAAGATGATTTTCAAATATTTTTAAGCTAATCTTGTTAGTAAATCATAAATAAATAGTTAAGAAAGACTTCAACAACTGAAAAAGGGGAGAAAATCAATAATTAATTAATTAAGCAAGACCTATGAAAATGTCATATTTGTAATATCTTACCAACGCAACTCCAATTTCAGATGCAAGGGCTAAAGTATCTGCACAAGATACAACACCAGGGCATACATTCTCTAATGCAGTTTTAATATCATCCACAATATCAAATCCTCCTGCACCTACATTAGGAATTGCATCTTTCTCTGTTTGTGTCCCATCTGTGTCTAACAAAATTGATCCATCACAACCCTGTGCAAATATATATATATATATATATATATATATATATATATATATGATTAATTTCACGTTTGGTCACTGAACTTTTTCTCACAGTATAACAGTAAAGTCACAACCCTGTGCACATATACACATTAAAGAAAGTGAACTTGACTTACTATCACAGTAAAATCACAAAATGTTATACCCACTATAACAGTAAAAATGGTAACTAACCTACAATCATGCATAAGTTAAACTACACTGATATGGTAAAAGATCTGTAGACCGTCACTATATATAACCAATACATGTTATAAGCTGCACTGATATAGTAAAAAATCTTTATACTGTCAGAGTGTCAGTATATTATATTTATGTCCGTAACGTGATGTAGTTCTTCAAGACACATAAACATGCACGAAATTAAACATAGGTTAAAAAAAGTTCTAAGGGTCAGGTTATTACATTAACAAAACAATCATGGAAATGAAGACGAATAATTTTAGCACCAGCTCGAGCATCAGTACGTTGCCTTTGTTCCATAACACCACGTACAATACTTGTAACATTAGGGCAAGTGCAATCATAAATTGTTGCACTTAAGTGAGCATTTGATGATCCAAAAATTGCAACCAAGATGAGAATTGTTCCAACAAATCTAAAAAAAGACATGATTGACAACTTTTTAAGTTTCTTTTTTTCAAGAATACTCAAGAAAATTGCTACTATATATTTTTGGATAGTCATTTTAGATTGCTATTTATAGAATATAAGAAGTGGAGTAGAGAGTTTAAATGATTGAGACATTCCATAATAATTTTCTACCGACAATATAGCATAGGTAACACGTGAATAATTTTCTTTTATCTCTTGAAAATACATCTCTTAATCAAAAATTTATTCTACTCTCTGTTTATATAGAAATCGTCTCCCCACTTAAAGTTAGAGCTAATTAAAATCCTACGAGTTGATCACACCTACTACCAACAATATAAATTTAGGGGTGTACAAACTGAACCGGAAAACTGCACCCAACCGACAAGTCAAACCAAACCGATTAAAAAACCCCGACTAAGTTTGGTTTGATTTGTTTATTATTAAGTAAAAAAAATCAAATCAACCGACATATAAATATATAATTTGTATACATACTTTTAAGATTTTATATAGAATTTCGTTAAAAATATTTATAAATATTTGGGATTCTATTAAGGGAAATAATATTTAATAAAATATGAAAAGTGCTCCATATTTATTAACCTTAAATAATGAGTTGTATGATAATTTTTTTTATCAAGTGTTACTCAAATGCGTCAATCTTTTTGTTCTTCCATATTCATATATCAAGATCTATTAAATTCTTATATCTTTTTCGAATTTGAAATGGTTATTATCATTTATGTATCCTATTGATTTTTAAGTTTAATTACTAAATTCGGTTAAACTTGAAAGTGTACAAAAACGAAAAATTATTGTCAGACGACTAAAAATATAACTATCATGTATTACTAAGTAAATTCTCTAATAAGAATATTTAATAGATAATATTTTTGTCAATTTTTAAAATTTTACTAAACATATATTTACTTATCAAAAAATTAACAAAGTAAAATTGAAATAATATTTAAGTAACAAAAACCCCAAAAATTCGCCAAAACTGAACCAATCCAAATTAACCGATATAATTGGTTTGGTTTGGTTTTGGTAATAACCGAATCAATCCGGTCCATGTACACCCCATATATATATTCGTGCGTAGATCCAGGTACCTCCTACCAGCTCGTTTTTAGTTGCACAGTTGATGCCATTCCGGAGACTTCAAGGTACATCTGCCGCGTCCGCAGACCTCAGAGTCCCCTTTTATCCCTTCTGATGTTGCTTCCCTTTTATTTATTCTAGTATAGATGTATAGGACAGTTGACAAAGATCTTAGAAACTTGTGACTTATGGTATTCTGATTCTTGGGAGAGTTGTGTATATTTTATTGTATATGCCGAGCGGCATCTCAAATGCTTATTAAAATTATCTGTTACTGTTAGTTGTTAACTTTTAAGTTTTTCATTTCATTTCCGCAAATGTTAGGCTTACCTAATTGTAGAGACTAGGTGCCGTTACGACAAACTCACGGAGCGGCATCTCAAGTGCTTATTAATTTTTATATATATATAAATATATAGAGAGAGAGAGATTAAAACACATCACTTATGTCAAGAATTTATTTCACCCTCTGTTTCAACAAAAAATGTGTGCCCACTTCACAAGTCTATCGGTCCCTGTCAGAAGTTAGCCAATTGAATTCCTACGAGTTGATCAAATATGTCTTCGGACTAGTCGTTCATGGTCCCAACTTATAAATTCTACTAATGCAAAATTGAAGTTCTTTACTAGTGCTGAAAAGAAAAGCTAACTAATTTTCTTCACTTCGTTTAATTTAAATAGGGACATATTTGGCGGCTAATTGGCTGCCTCCCTATTTTCTTCATAATAATGTCACGATCCGGAATTTTCATCGCCAGGATCGTGATGGCGCCGAATATTTTACTTTCTAGGTAAGCCAACATTAGAATAAATTATCCATTTTTAATAGTTTAAAAATAAATAGTGAGAAAGAACTGAAATTACTACAACAATCCAAAATATAAATGCGGAAGCTAAAACTAGCAAACATCTGCTAAAAATCCCTAAAACCCGGTGTCACAACTGCATGAGCTACTAGAGTAGTACATACAAGGGTCTGAATTAAATGCAAAGCTGTCTGAAGGAAAATACACAACTAAATAAAAGGGAGGGGGACTCTAGGAGCTACGAGCGCTGAGCCACAGCTGGGACCGACTCCAAAATCTGTACAAGAAGTGCAGAGGGTAGTATGAGTACAACCGCCCCATGTACTCCATAAGTGCAGAGCCTAACCTCGACGAAGTAGTGACGAGGCTATGGCGGGTCACCTACACTACAACCTGTACGCAGTATATAATAAAGGCAGAAAAGGAAATACGAAATAAAATAAGATAGTCAACTGAAGATAATAGCTACAGCCTCAGAAAATAAGCCAGTGTCGTTCAGAATTACCAATCCTTAAAGTTTCAAATGAAGATACCGAAAACCAACATAGCTCAAGGAAATAGAACACATAGGTTGTTGCAGCGCACAACCCAATCCCACCTTACAATACAAAATCCTCCCTTATTACACCGTAATGACATCAACAACAGTAAATTATGTGTATATATATATATATATATATATATATATATATATATATATATATATATATATATATATATATATATATATATATTGCAGCGTGCAACCCAATCCTACCATATATCAATATTAGTATCATAATTCACCATTGTTTCACCGTATCAATCCACCCTTATTTTACTTGTTGCGACGTGCTACCCGATCCCACCATATCAGTACAGATTTACTCTTATTCTACCACATAAATCCACCTTTATTTTACATGTTGCGGAGTTCAACCCGATCCTACCATATCAGTACCAAATACTCAATGTGCACACTCAAATTAAATATTTAAATCACGAAAACTGTTACAATCAATAAATACCAAGCTGAACCAAAAAGGAAACCTTGTACAACATAGGAATTTACATAAATAATATTGCACAACGAGACCAGTCCAGTAATTTACACTTAGAAGGTGCAAGCAAGTCAATTTAAGCAAATAGCAGGAATCATGAAGCTATGTAAAGATCTAACATCATTAACAAGAGAGAACATGGATTAACAGGTGGAAAATAATTATAACAAACAGAAAACGCTCCCAAATGCTCCGTCTCTCTCTTCAAACGCTCCATCAATCCCATCCTCAACGGTAAAAAAAACAGACCACCCTAGTCCATGCCGGCGACACCCTCCTCACGCCACCGACCACCCACACTAGAAGGTAAGCCCCCCTCCCCCCTCTCCCGGTCCCCTCATCTCTCACGCCTCCCTTTTTCTGATGCTTATAAGCTCTCGTCCGACCACTGCCTCCAGTGAATTCAAGCTAATGATTTTACGTCGGTCTTTTCTTTTCGTCCTTTAAAGGTTAGATCTGTCCGATTCTTGAAAACTTGGTGAAGTGTCAACTTGGTGGTGTTGCAAACTCTTCTCTACTTTTTCCCTATATTTCCCCTACAACTGTCAGGGCTACACTAGTGGTAGCGGTGACAACCCTTTTTGGTTTTTGGGTCGTGGTATTTTTTGTGTTTTCAGGGAAAGTTTTGAAGTTATTGGAGACAAATTGGGCACACGAGCACTAGCAAATGAGAGGAACCTGGACGAGCATCATCAAAGGGCGGTAGGAAGCGGTGCGTGAGCGTACAACTACATCGAACACATCTAATCAACACATATTTGGTTCTCGGGGGTTGGTACCTCCCGTTCTACTGTTTCCCTTTTTGGTGTTAACTAAATTGATGTTACTTTAGTTCACAATAGTTCAATCATTCAACTAGTGTACTAGTTGTCACTTGTTTCCTTCCAATTTGATTCGTTGTCCGTTGTGCACTAGCGAGCCTTCTTTAGATTGTCGTAGGTGTAGTGTCTGCAGTCGGGGATGATAGATTAAGGGCATGTCCTCGGGTGGGGCAGAGTGTTAGTCAGAGTGTGGGGACGGGGTCAGGGGGTAGGACGGGAGGCAGGATATGTAGAGGGGCAAAGGGAGCCTATAGGTTGAGAATCGGGTCATGGAACTTTGGTTCACTAACGAGTAAGTCTATAGAGTTGGCGAAGATCCTTCAGAAGAGGAAGATTAATATAGCGTATGTCTAGGAGATTAGGTGGGTCGGATCGAGGGCGAGAAACATGGATGGGTAAAAATTGTGGTACTCTGGAGTCTTGAGGGGTAAGAATGGAGTGGGTATCCTGGTAGATAGCCATCTTAAAGAGTCGGTGGTAGAGGTCAGGCGGGTGAATGATAGATTAATGACTATTAAATTGGTAGTGGGTGAGTGTACTTTAAATATCGTTAGCGCGTACGTTCCGCAAGCAGGCTTGGATGAGGAGATTAAAAGGTGCTTTTGGGAGGGGTTGGATGACATTGTTCGTAGTATTCCGCCTTCCAAGAGGTTATTCATAGGAGGAGATTTCTATAGTCATACCGTCTGTAGGTAGTTATACTGAGGTGCATGGCGGCTTTGGTTTAGGGGAGCGGAACGGAGGGGGCACTATGCTGTTGGACTTTGACAAGGCATTCGATCTAGTGATTATGAACTCAAGTTTTCCGAAGCGGGAGGAGCATTTGGTTACTTACCACAGTTTGGTGGCGAAGACTCAGATTGATTATCTTCTCCTCAGGAGATGCGATAGAAGGTGGTGCGAGGATTGCAAGGTCATCCCAGGTGAGACCCTTGCAACACAACATAGGCTGCTGGTGATGGACATTGGTATTATAATTGTAAGGCCCCGTAAAATTTTGTGCTTAAAACCTAGTAGCTCATAGTGTCAACGTCCGAATATTGTGTTAGGAATGTGTAGAGGTTCAGACCCTCGGTGGTGATCTAA
>MU692417.1:42867-57026 GCA_026770625.1 Nicotiana glauca
GTATTTGTTCGTTGTCTCTATTACCGTGGCTTACTTGTCTATGGCTTGAGTTTACTTGGGACAAAGCTTGTTTATACATACCAGTACAATTCTAGTGTACTGACGTCCCTTTTACCGGGGGCGCTACATTCGTGTTATGATTGTAGGTGGACCTGTAGCAGGTATTTCAGTTCATCGGCAGTAGCACTCCTTCATCTTCCATTGGCCGTTTTGGTGAGCCCCTTTTCTCTCGGGGCCCTGCGTGGCTCATGCCACTTCTATTTTTGGAGTCTTATTTTGGTTTTGTGTAAGGTATAGCCGGAGCCTTGTTACCGGCAAGTATTGTATTATCCCTGTCATATCTTAGAGGCTCCGTAGATAGAAAACGTTGGATTATGGACTTATGTAGATATATGTCGGGCCTTGTAAGTTGTAAATTTGTTAAGTAATTAAGCATGTTGTGAATGTTTGAAAATGTGTGATTTCAATTATAAACTTCTTAATCCTTTGGTTAATAAGTTATGAAAAATACAGGGGTAACACGTGGGTTAGGAAAGGCACCCAGGTCCGGTTGACTGGGGCTACCCGGTCGGGCGCCGATCATGTCCCTCGATTTGGGGCGTGACAATAATAAGGAGGAAGAAGAGGTCAGTAGGAGGCCGCCCGAGGATTAGGTGGGGCGCCTTGACTAAGGATAAAGCTCAGGAGTTGCAAGGAAGGTTATCGGCAATGGGAGCTTGGAGAAGTAATGGGGACGCAAACACTATGTGGTCGACGACGGCGGACTGTATAAGGAAGGCGGCGAGAGAGGTGTTAGGGATATCTTCGGGCCGCATCGGTGGCCATAAAGGAGACTGGTAGTGGAATGCAGTTGTCCAAGGTAAAGTGGAAGCAAAGAAGGCGGCTTGCCTGTGGTTAGTAGGGAGCACTGGCGTGGAGGAGAATAGAGCGAACAGTGAGAGGTATAAGGTATCTAGGAAGGAGGCAAAGATGGCAGTAATAGAGGCTAAGACGATAGCTTTTGCTCGTCTGTATGAGGAACTATGGAACAAAGGCGGGGAGAAGAAGTTATTCCGACTCGCTAAGGTAAGAGAGATGACGACTCGGGATCTAGACCAAGTGAGGTGCATAAAAGATGATGACGGAAAAGTTTTGATGGGGGATGACCAGATTAAGAGGAGATCGTAGACATACTTTCATAAACTTCTAAATGAAGAAGGGGGTCAGGATATTGTGCAAGGTGAATTGAGGAATGCCGACAGTCCCCATGAATTAAGTTATTGTAGGGACATTGAGGTCGATGAAGTCATAAAGGCAATGTGTAAGATGAGAAGGGGCAAAGCTACTGGGCCAGACAAAATTTCGGTTGAACTTTGGAGGTGTGTGGGTAGAGTAGGCTTGGAATGACTTACTGGGTTGTTTAATGTTATATTCAAGACTAATAGGATTTCTGAAGAGTAGAGGTGGAGTACAATGGTTCCTTTGTATAAGAACAAAGGCGATATTCAAAGCTGTAACAACTATAGGGGTATCAAATTACTGAGGCATACCATGAAAGTCTGGGAGAGAGTGGTAGAAATGAGAGTGCGAAGGACAATGTCTATTTCAGTCAACCAGTTTGGGTTCATGCCGGGGCGATCTACCACAGAAGCTATCCACCTTATTAGGAGGATGGTGGAACAATACAGGGATAAGAAGAACGATCTCCACATGGTATTTATTGATCTAGAGAAAGCATACGACAGGGTTCCTAGGAAGGTCTTATGGAGTTTCTTAGAGGTTAAAGGGGTCTCAATGTCTACATTAGGGTGGTTAAAGACATGTATGATGGAGATAAGACTCGGGTTAGGACAGTAGTGTAAGCACGTGATTTTTGCCCTATATGAGAATTACTCCCAAAAAATTCAAAATAAAATATTTTTTGTTTGTTTGCAATTGTTGTGAATTTTGTGTTATTGTTTGCATTTATCATTGCATGTTTATTTGTTTAAATTAACGAAAATACAAAAATATGTCGCATTTGCATTTAGGACTTAATTATACAATTAGGAGTAATTAAGTTTGTTTTGCAAAAATGGAAAATCACAAAAATATGAACTTTGCATTTTTTTAGCCTTTAAGGTCTAGTTGCGTGATTTTATTGGTGCTTAATTATGTGTGATATTTATTATAAAGAGGATGATTAGTATTTTAAGTTAATTTTTGATTTTAGGATTTAATCTAGGAATTTTGGTTTCAAATTAGGAAATAAAAAGAAGAAAAGAGCAAAAATAAAGAGAAAAACTCGGACCAGGCCAGATTTCCACAGGCCCAAACCAAAAAGCCCAATTCAAACACGTCTCCGACCCAGCCACAATCCGTTGCCCAGCAGACGTCCAAACGACGTCGTTTGGGCGTGGAGAATCTGAACCGTTGATCTCACTTGATCAAATGGTCTGGTTCAGCCCTAACATCATCCAAACGACGTCGTTCCAGGTGTCTCGAATCCAAGTCGTTAAACCCATCTGAATGAACGATCAAAATCGCTCGCCTCAACCCGTGTCCAGGCCCGACCCATTCCATCGGAGACCAACCCGGTCTCAGAGACGTCTAAACGGCGTCGTTCTTCTTAAGTGAGAGATCCAGGCCATTGATCTTAATTGATCCAACGGCTAGGATTAATTACTCCCCTACTATATATTCCCAACACATACCTCACCCCCCTAGCCAAGCCCCCTCGCCTCTCTATCATCTCTCTCAGAGACGAACCCTTTTGAAACCCTAGCCGCCCCCTTTCCCCTTCGCCTGAAACCCAGCGGCCTGAAGTTCGATGGCCACCATACTAACACCCCTAGAATATCTGACCGCCCTCAACCCAAATCCATGGTCCACTAACCTCGAATCATCACCAACCGTCTCGAATATTCAATCAAAGATTCGAGCAAAAAACCCTAGTTCATCTAATGAACCCTAAAATCACACCACAGGACCCCCAGACCTCCCTCACCTCTAAGACAACACTGGTTCCCTTTGAATCTTGGTTGGACCCTTCGAACCCGAAATCGAACCCCCAAGAACCCTAGAAAACCAAAGGCTGAAGTTTGTCAAAATTAAAAGAGTTTGGGTGTCTAACTGACCTTAGTCGAAGTGTTCTCAGTTGAGAACACTCGATTAAGGTCCATTCGACATCAAAAAATCCAAGTCCGAGTTGGTCCCAAGGTCGTCTGTTTCTGATTTTTGTCACTGAGGTATTTTCCTTTCCCTTTGTTCTATTTATGTTCTATTGATAACTGCTTGTGTGTTTAGTTTAGTTTTAATTGAATTTTCAATTTCGTGTCAATTGTTCTGTCCATCTCCAACCAGACCTTTTATTTGGTCGATTCTTCTTCTAGTCATGGTCGAGTAAGTTATAAACTATATAGTCGATTTGATAATGTCGTCGAATAGTTAGTTTTATAAGTCCCCTGTTTTGTCCAAGGCATGAATCACCCTGTTGTTCTATTTGACTCAGTTTGTTTGTTATCAATTGTGTATATGCAATCGATTAAATAAGTGTCGTCAATTAAATTTGCTTGAAAAATTGAAGAAGCATGATAATAGGCCATTTTTGCTCATTCCTATATGATTACCGACCTGTTTCCTTTTATGTGTTAAACTTATATTGAGGTGAACCTGTGGATGTTCAGTTTTGATCACTTCATTGGGTTTGAGTTGATCAGGATTGGTTCCCAATATGATCAACCCATTCCCTTTGATTGATACTTTCCTGATTTTGATCTTGACCTTCTGCTTTTAATCTACTGCCTGAACTTGATTAGGAATTGGATATAGCTGTAGTAATTTAGTTGATCAATTAGGAGTCAGGTGTTAGGGTTATAACTTATATAGGTTCTAACATCAGATTAATAAGGCTTAGGGTAATACAGTAATATACATGGGGGTCAAGGGGTAGTTTTGGGATTTTACAGGTTTGTATTTAGAATAACTTAAGGGATGTCAAGTGCCTAATTAGATACATTAGTTTAATTATCAGTGGGGAACCAAACAATAGGCATGGGAATGGGTAGGAATAATTTAAAGACCAATGACTCTTGAATGAAACAAATAGGGACAAGGCATGCTAGAGTGGGGAACAGGGAATTAAAACAAGAACAAGACACTTAGGAGTGGGAATTGAGAGGGTATGGGCAGTGAGGATCTGATGGTTTCAAGACAGACCTTAGAGGTCTATTTTTGCCTATAAATAGAGTCAATTTTGACTAAGAAAGGGCTGGATTTTGGAACCAAAAGTTCAGAGATAGAAAGTTTAAGTTGGCCGGATTTTTAAGAGAAGAGGTCCAAAATTTAAGTTTAATTTGGGGCTTCTAAAAACATTGTTCAGTGGTCATATCTTTAAAAAAATCAGTTGAAAAAAAAGGGGTCCAAAAATCAGTCCAGTTTCCTGTTCTTTTTTTGGCTTTCTAGGATCAGTTTAAAAGAAAAAGAAAGTTAAGCATTCATGTTGCCCCAGAATATAGGAGAGGATTGAAAGTTACTGTTCCATTGGTTCTTAGATGAATTTGGAGTCTTAAACACTGATTCCTGCTCCCTGTTGACTGTTGAATCTACTCTTGAAGTCTATTGGGTTACTTTCTAAGTCAAACTCAAGTTCTGTTGGTCTTATTTTGGGTGTTTGTGTTGTTGTTGGTATTGGTGGAGTTTTAATTGGTTTTCCTGAGTTATTGCTGGTGTTTTGCTACTGGTGTCTACTGTGCTATTACTGTTTGATTGGTGCTACTACATTGTTGCTGTTGCTGTGTTGTATGCTACTGCCATTCTGCTGATCTTCCTCTTCCTTTTGCTTTCCAACATCAGGTACACAACTGATACACTGACTATTGTTAGCTGAAAATATTGAAGCATGAATACATTATGAAAGAATGGAAGTTTGAAGTCTTGATATAACTTTTTCTTTTCTTTTCATTGATTGTAGTTAGAACATGCTATATACTATTGTTATGTAAATTTCTGCCCCCTTGGTATAACTTGATAGTTTTGTAGTAATGTAGTCAATGATATTCTATTCATTTTAGTTTGGTTATTAGTTACTATATGTTCAAACGCATGTCAAATAAAATCAGGCCCAGTAGACCATTTTAATTACCATGGCAGTCTAGTTTCAACATTCAATGGTTAGAAGTTAGAATTAAAACTAGACCTCTAAGTTACCTCACTCCAACTGATTGATTCCCTAAAAAGCTTGGGTAATTTGTTTAATTAGATATCATCATTTTTACATTCCAGCATTGCAAATTTTGAATATGTGTAGAGTAGTTTAACTAGGCCTCAATATTGGAATAAGATGGCCCAAGTCCAGTTTAATACTATATGCGTTGGACCTGGGCCCATGATTGGCAAACGGACTGCCCATATGCACCTTCACATTCTGATTTAACAAACTGCGTTCGGAACCCGACTATAACAATACTTAAGCATGTAAATTAACTAGGATCTTTTTCTTCTTTCATTTTTAGAGATGAACTTAATAGAAAAAATGTAGTCACTTTAGGATGATCCTTTTAAATAAGAAATGAGACGAGCCTCGCCAAACAAAATACATAAATTGCGGGGCCCTCAATAAATGGATATAATAATTGTATAGACCTTGGGGTCGGCCGCTCAGTGAATTTCACGACCTTTTTCCCAAAAAATAACAACGCGTTAGTCTCTTTAGGCGCGTACTTTAAATAACCTTACCTTCTTAAACCCGAGTGCACATTTATGTGACCCAAATTCAAATCTCAACGAAGTCGAAATGTGTCGATAATCACGAGTACATTGATTGTAACGTGGTTCGAGATGCATTTCCATGACATTGTAATTCTTTTAAAAATAATGCATGAGACGAGCCTCGACAAACAAAAATACATAAACTGCGAGGCCCTCTATACGCATTTTTACTTAGACTTCGGGATGGGCCATTTAGCAAAATTTCACGACCTTACCTAAAATAATGGTACGCTAGTCACTCTAGGCGCACCTTTAATAAATTTCTTTCTTAAATTCGGGTGCACATTTATGTGACCCAAATCCAAATCTCAACAGAGTCGGAATATGTCAAACAGCCACGGGTATATTGATGTGACGTGGTTCGAGATGTGTTTTCCCGACGTTGCAATTCTCATTAAAAATAATAATCAAAAGCGGTTAAAAGGTAAAAAATGCACATAGGTTTGAACATGTACTAAAATCATATAATTAAGCCGAATATAACAGTTAAGCAACCGTTCTAGAATCACGGAACTCGAAAATGCCTAACACCTTCTCCCGGGTTAACAGAATTCCTTATCCGGATTTCTGATTCGTAGACTGTAATATGGAATCAGTTTTTTCCTCGATTCGGGATTCAAACCGGTAACTTAGGACACCATAAATCTCTCAAGTGGTGATTCCAACTCTTATTAATAAATCCCGTTTCGATTGTCCTTTAATTGGAAAAACTCCCCTATATTACACCCTTCGCGGGGTGCGGTAGCATAAAAAGGAGGTGTGATAGCTCTGGCGATTCCACTGGGGATAATACCTAGAACCATTGTTCAGTGTTGGAAATTCGAGCTTGTGATAAATTGTTGTATTTTGGCTTTACTATCTGATATTTTCATATGATCTGTGCTTAATGTACAAAATGATACTTATTACCGCTTTGATATTATTCGGCTGTACATATAAACTGTGTCGAACCCTTCTCTTCTTACCTCCGGGGATGTGCTCACTGGTTGAGACTCCCTATTCTGTTAGTGTCATACCTTGAAATAAGAAAAGGGCTCGGACAATTTACAAAGCCGGACGATCTCGCGGGTTCCCGGTACGTAGCCCCCTCCCCGACTCGAGTTGTCCGCTCGGGTACACTGTCTAGAACACATACCCAGGTTTTTAACCTAGAAATAACTTGACTTCATTCCGGATCCCTAGTAGGAACGTTTATTTGCATCATGTTGCATTTGACTTAGGGGACTCAACACAGGGGTTGGGTCTGTCTTGGACAGGTAACCTGAAATAAAAAAGACCATCCTGCTGCATCCTGTTTGTTTTATGCATTTATTTGCTTCAGACTTGCATGCTGATCGGCTTATGAAAATCGAGAATATTGGAAAATGGTGAAAAAAGGGGAAAAAGAGAAAAAATAGCAGTGTAGAGAGACAACTACTTATTTTAGAAAAAAACCAATGCCTAAGTAGTGTCGAAACTCTACCGAAAGTTTGGGAAAAAAATGGAATGTTTTTTTTTAATTTGATTTCTTTGAAAAAAAACAAAAGAAAAGAGTCTTGTTTTCAAATTCAGTTCTATTTGGCAGAACTACGCTAGTTTGATTCTTACCGGATGTGAGATACGTAGGCAACCCTCGTCGGGTCCAACCTCCCATTTTTGCAAAAAATAGCCAAAAAATGTCAAATTTTAATTTTGTTATAAATAAGTCGGGGGATGCCGTCCTTATCAAATATAACCGAATGTTTCCTAAAGGGACGCCAGAAGGCTAACTTTGCATGAATGACCGCTTTGGGTCAGGTTTTGATTTTTGACCCTCACAGCCTTAAAATCTTCTTCCCCGAGGCGCTAAAAGGCCGTATTTGCAATACCGGGTCATTTATTTTAATTTAGAAAACAAGAAAAAGAGTCTTGAATAAATTAGGTGGTACCGTTTGTCAAAAATAGCTGAATGTTCCCGAAAGGGACGCCGGAAGGCTGACTTTGCATAAACGGCCACTTTTGGTCATTTTAGGCTCTTGTCCACTTAACCCCTACAGCCTTAAAATCTTCGTCCTTGAAATGCTGAAAGGTCATGTCCGGAAAACTAGTCTCTCTTTTCTTTAAAATTGGGAAAAATGAAAAAAATAGTTTTATTTTTGAGTCAAATAAAGGTTTTTTTTCTTTTTGTCTAAATCACCTTAATAAATGTGCAGAATGAGCACGAGTCGGAAGTCATCTGGAGCTATGATAAACAGGGTCCCTTTGGGTTTGCGCATGTGGTGGAATGACTTAGGAGAATAAGAGCAAGACACAATCAAGTTATACTTGGGAGACCTTGTTGGGTTGTTGAATATTGATCCGAGAGGGGACATCATACGGGCGTTAATTTCATTATGGGACCCAGCACACAATGTGTTTCATTTCTCAAACATTGAGCTCACACCGACACTAGAAGAACTGGAAGGGTACATCGGGGCCCTAAAATTCCTATGAGAGAGCAGTATCTTATTGCGCCGAGGGCCGTGACCATACACAGGTTCTTAGACACTGTGAAGATCCGCAGAACGGTACACAACCTAGATTTATCAGAGGGTTTTTGTACTCTGGCATTCATATACAATAGATATGGTCATCTTGGAGGGTTCAACAATCCCGAGGGTAAAATCTGCAGTGGGGAAAACCGCCTGAAATGGGAAAGGCATAGATGTATTGCTTTTATGATAGCCTTTCTGGGTCTGCTGGTATTCCCTAGGAAAGATGGGAAAATTAATATACAAGTCGCTGGGGTCGTCAGCACTTTGCTCAAGCAAGACAACAGCACTCTGGCACCAATGATAATAGCAGACATCTTCCGTACTCTTACTGTTTGCAAAGCCGGAGGGGGTTTCTTCGAGGGTTGCAATGTATTGCTCCAAATGTGGATGATCGAACACTTGTGTCATCGCCCTCAGTTCATGAGCTATGGGTCATCTGAAAACTTGTATAGAATAGTTTTCCACAAGGGTCGACTGGTTCAGTTTGCCAGAAGGGGTCACTGAATGGGGAACTCTCCTGCGTTCCGTCTCCGCAAGCTAGATATAATGGGCATTTGGGTGGTTACCCGTAAATGAAATCATACACATGTCAGCCGCCAAATCTCATTTACTGCTGATGGGTCTCAAAAGTATTCAGCCATATGTGCCATACCGATTATTGAGACAGTTGGGGCGGCGCCAAATAGTCCCAAAGGAAGAGGATCTGAGCGGCCAGGTGGTTGAAATTAAGCCCAGTAGGCAGTTCCCTGAAGCGGTATTTTGGAAAATCTGGAATGAATGTCAAACCCTGAAAGTAGATACTTGTGTGCGGGATCGGGCCAAAGGCGAAGTGTCGCCGAAATACCTCGCATGGTACAGGAGAGAACTTGAGCACCAGAGGCCAGCTAAAAAACCCCACGTCTAAGACTTTGCAGAATTATCACAAGCGCAATGGGGTTGGTTGGAGAAACAAGAAGGCTATCGGGTTGAAATTGATAAGTTGAAACAACAGGTTCGGGATCTGAAATATAAAAATAACTTGCTAGTTGATGCTGATACGGGAGAAAAGAACAGGTTGACCCAAGAAAACAAGGCCCTGAAAGCCCAAATCCGATGAGTCAGAATGGATGCCAACAACCAACAGAGAAATCGGGTCGACAAAAGGATGATAGCTGGGTTAAGAAGCCAGGTTAATGAAAGCCGAGAGGGTTTGGAAAGGGCAGAAGCTAGCATAGCAAGAATTCGAGCCAGATGGGCAAAAGGTACAGTGGCGCGAGCAAAGCACCTGCTGAAGTGAAGAGGGATTATGAAGGGACCATTGCTATATTAAGAGAAACAAATTCCACTCTCAAAGAACGGGTCTTTCAACAAGCTCGAGATGCCAGAGCTGACAAGAAGCACTGCTATGATTTGATGGCACGAATGGAAGAACAAATGCATAAGTTCCAGGATCAACTTGCTGACAACGCTCAAGTGTTGGGAGCAAAGAATCGACGAATAGAACAAATGCTTATGGAAATGGATAGAATCAGGGATAGAATCGAAGAGATCGGGCACTACATCACCATGAGGTTCCTAGCATGTGAGGAAATGCCCTGTACTACCCTCTTTGCTTCAGTCATGGGCTACATCCACCAGATCATGGAAGAATTTAAAATCTTGCAAAGGGGCCTTGCACCAAAGCCCGCGAAAAGGCCGAACGATGCCCCACGGGCACCAAAATTCAAAGCTTTAATGTATCCCAAGTCCAAGTCTGTATTTGCTGTTTTTAAAGAGTCTGTTGTCTGTCCGTGTGTTTCTCTTTTCACATCAAATTATGCTAGTAGTTCGGAGTCTGTATTTTGTTTTCCTTTTCCAAGTGGGTAGTTTGTAATAGAATGTTTAGGTAATGAAATGAATTTTCCAAAATTGGTGTCTTTACATTTCACTTGTGGAAGAACTACGCCCGGTCTGATTCATACGGGGACATGATACGTAGGCAATCCCCATAAGTTTCAATCACCACTAAAAGAAAAAGAGAAAAGGCAAAGTGAATAAAATAAAGGAAAAGAAAGAAAGAAAAAGAGAGAAAGGAAGGAAAATAAAGGAAAGTTTCTAAAACACTTAAATGAGGCACAAGTAAAATAAGCCGGGATGATGCATGCGGTCAGAGCAAAAACATGTTAGAAATGGTTAAACTGCCTAAGAACATTTCATCCCCCAACGTGCAATTGCAATATGTGTTAAAACTCTAACACTGACAAGTTTGTTGTTTTTCCCAATTTCAATCAGTTAGTTTGTTAAAGCGTACTGGCACCATACCATTATCAAACAAGATCTAAAGGGCCCATACCGAAAAGCATGGCTAACTCAGAAAACAGTGTTGAGGAGGAAAAGACGGAAAGTCAGATGCTAAAAGAGGCAATGGAAAAAATGGAAAAAATGAGACTGGAGATGAACGAAATGCAGTTAGCCTTGGCTAGGGTACAAAAGGGGCCCGAACCTCCCATTACTCCTACTCTCCCACCAGGACACACACCGGAATACCCTTCCCACGGCCATTCGACAAGCTTCCCAAGTCGCCACTACTATCAGGGAAGAAATCCCTATGATACCCAAGTGCCACCACCCAATCAAAACCTTCCCCCACCAAATGTCCCTATTTTCGTGGCACCCCCACCAGCCATGTTACAAAGATGATCCAGTGAGCCGATGTTTCAGGCTCACGATAACCAATATTACCCCCCTGAACCTACATTCAAAGCACCTGAGCCACATACCTATAATCCCCACTTTGAGGTCCCGGCAGAGATTGAAAATCCGGCTAAGAGCCCAGAGCAGGACAAAGTGCTTCGAAAATTTAAAAGCTTGGAGCAGTCCTTTAGGAACATGCACGGGTTAGGCAACCAGGTCAGCGTGGTCTACAAAGACCTATGTCCTTTCCCTGACGTTCAATTGCTGGCAGGGTTCAAGATGCCAAAGTTTGATCTATACGAGGGGAATGGTGATCCGATAGCACATCTGCGAGGTTTTTGCAGCAAGATGAGAGGAGCAGGTGGTAAGGATGAGCTGCTGATAACTTACTTTGGGCAAAGTCTAAGCGGGTCTGCATTGGAATGGTACACAAGACAAGATCCTAGCAAGTAGTACACCTGGGACGATCTAGCACAAGCATTTGCAGGTCATTTCCAGTACAATCTTGAGATCGTCCCCGACCATCTCACATTGCTGAAACTTGAGAAGAAGCCGAGAGAAAGCTTCCAGGAATTTAGGTTCCTGTGGAGACAACAGGCAGCAAGAGTTGATCCTCCGATGAGAGAGGGGGAAATGGTGGACTACCTTTTGCAGACTCTAGAGCCAACTTACTTTCGTCACTTGGTGACGTCAGTTGGCAAATATTTTAACAAGGTAGTGAAAATGGGAGGTATGATCGAAGAGGGACTTAAGTCCAACAAAATCCTGAGCTATTCGGCGATTAAAGCAACTACTCAAGCAATCCAGAGCGGCACATGAGGTGCGCTCGGGAAGAAGAAAAGAGAAGAGGTCGCGATAGTAGAGGCAGGTAATTGGTCCAGATCGAGAGGTCCTTCCCCTCACTACCTACCCAGACCACATCACCCAAATTACCCACACACTCCATACGGTCCTCCATAGCCCTACTACCCGCCACAAGAGCCACATTTCTCTGTCCATCAGGCCCAGACATATACCCAGCATCCGGCTCGCCCGTAGTGGCATGTGCCGGCTCCACAAAATACCTACCCACCTCCAAAAAATACATATCCGCATCCACAAAACACATATCCACCTCCGAAGGCCTATAGAAATCCTCTAGGGTTAGGGTATCGGGGAAATCAAGCTTTTAAGAATGAGAATAAGCAGAAATATACTCCACTAAGAGAATCCTATACTGCTCTGTTCCATAAATTAAGGCAGTTAGGCCTGTTGAATCCCATTGAGCCCAAATTGCCAAATCCCCTGCCTAGAAATCTTGATCCATCAGCGAGCTGTGAATATTGTTCAGGGGCTCCCGGAGACGATACCGAGAAATGTTGGAAGTTGAAGAATGTGGTGCAAGAGCTTATTGATACAAATAGGATCGAGGTCCAGGCTCCAGAAGCGCCAAACATTAATCAGAATCCGCTACCCGCGCACCATGAGACTCATATGATCGAACTAGTGCACAAGGGAGGGGAGCTTAAGAAGCCCTCACAAATAGTGATGATGATCTGGGCCAGTGAAGCTAGTCCCGAAGAAAAGTCGACCAGTGGAAAAGCAGTGATACAGTTGGAAATGATGGACAGCAAGCCAGTGGTGGTGACGGGGAACAGTTCGTCTGTTGCTGCAAAGAAGCCAGAGCCGTTCAGGGTAGTGCTACAGGGAGTATCAAGCACGCCTGTGGTAGTTGTGAAGGGGGTCCTCATACAACCAGTTGTTATCAGACCGGTAATGCAGTTGACGATAATCAGCAAGAAAGTCGTGCCATGGATCTACAATAAAGCGATGGTAATGTACACGGGGAAGGAGGTTGTGGAAGAAATATGTGAGGCCCAGGGGTTAACTCGTTCAGGAATGTGTTTTGCTCCCGTAGAGTTAAGAAGGTCCAACCCAACGATCATAAAGAAACCCGTGACAGAGGAAGAGGCTGAGGAGTTTTTGAAGAAAATGAAGGCACAAGACTACTCCATTGTGGAGCAGTTGAGAAAGACCCCGACATAGATTTCGTTGCTGTCATTGTTGATCTATTCCAGCGACCATTGCCAGGCACTGATGAAAATCCTAAACGAGGCCCATGTTCCGGATAAAATCTCTATAAACCACTTGAAGAGGATAGCACAGAAAATCTTCGAAGTAAACCGAGTGACATTTTCTGATGATGAATTGCCAATAGATGGTACAGAACACAACAAGGCCCTCTACTTAACCGTGAAATGTGAAGAATCGGTGGTCACTCGGGCATTGATTGATAATGGGTCGAGCGCCAACATCTGTCCTTTATCTACTCTAAATAAGCTGAAGGTTGATAATGATTAGATTCATAGGAACAGCGTCTGCGTCCGAGATTTTGATGGGGGTGGTACTGACACGGTGGGTGATATCATACTGGAATTAACCATTGGTCTAGTGGAATTCACCATGGAATTCCAAGTGATAGACGTGGAAGTATCATACAATCTTCTAATGGGTCGACCCTAGATCCATGCCGCCAAAGCAGTTCTACATTACACTAGATGATGAAATTTGAAGGGGACAGGCAAGAGATAGTGGTGCACGGGGATGACGGTACAGGCACTATGTGAGATGCCATTGTGCCATTCGAAGAAACTGACGATGACAAAGGACCATAGGCTTACTAGGTTTTTGATGCGCTCTTGTTGGATAAAATTTCTGAGGGCAAAGACCTTCCACTTCCCAGAATCGCAGCTGCAACCTTCATGATAGCCTCGGAAATGTTGAACAGCGGGTTTGTACCGGGAAAAGGTTTGGGGGTTGATCTGCAGGGTATTGTCCAGCCAGTTTCTTTGCCCAAGAATTTGGATACTTTTGGGCTAGGATTCAAGCCTACAACAGCAGATGTAAGACGGGCTCGAAAGTTGAAGAAGAGAGTTTGGGTTCTTTCCAAGCCGGTTCCGCGTCTCTCCAGATCCTTTGTCAGAGCAGGTAACAGAAGGTTGTCGGTCCCGAAGGTTCTCGGACCACTGATTGGGTCAGATGGAGATTTGAATTAGGGTTTTGAAAGGCTATTTGCCGACGTCAACGTGATAGAAGCTGGAGAAGGGTCCAGTAGGGCAGATATACAATTTGTGGGGCCTAGGGCAAATATCAACAATTGGACGGCTACTCCTCTTCCTACCCGGAGGGAGTCTTGGCAGTAGGCTCTGGATTTTTCTTTCTTGTTATCTAGATTATTCCACGGTTGTAATCCAGTTTTTGTTTTATTATTCGGCAGAAGTGTGAAACCTTGTTATCCCGTATTTTAAT
>MU692419.1:4911-29876 GCA_026770625.1 Nicotiana glauca
TTCTTTCTTTAATTAATTAAAAACCTAAACTAAATTGCTAAATTAATTTAAATTGTAAAATTAAGCTAATTATCTAACTATGTAAAAAAGATTATTTTTATTTATTTTAATTAATAGCACAATTAGCTCAATGTAATTAATTCCTAAATGCAAATTAAACCTAAGGTGGCTTGAAATTAAAATGTGACATTTTTTATGGTTTTTTTCTATGATTCTTTTTTTTAAATGTTAAAAATGCATGCCATGCAACTAAATAAAGAAAAAAAACCTAAAAATCAATTAAAATTATTTTAGTCTATTTTTTAGGAGTTATCTTCATGTAGGGCAAAAATAACATGCTTACAATGACCAGAGTGACCCAGAAGGGTGCCCAGTTCAGATGGTCGGATGAATGTGAGGTGAGCTTTCAGAAGCTCAATACAGCTTTGACTATGGCACTGATGTTGGTTTTACCCATAGGTTCAGGGCCTTATACAGTCTATTGCGATGCTTCCCGTATTGGGCTTGGTGCAGTATTGATGTAGGATGGCAAGGTTGTTGCCTATGCTTCGAGGTAGTTGAAGATTCATGAGAAGAACTATCCAGTGCATGATTTAGAGTTGGCAGCTATTGTTCTCCTATTCAAGATTTGGAGGCACTATTTGTATGGCGTGGCCTGTGAGGTGTTCACTGATCACAAGAGTCTTCAGTACTTGTTCAAAGAAAAGGAGTAGATCTGAGGCAGAAAAGGTGGTTGGAGTTGCTGAAAGATTATAAAGTCACCATTTTATATCATCCAGGGAAGGCCAATGTGGTGGCCGATGCTTTGAGTAGGAAGTCGGCCAGTATGGTCAGTCTTGCTTATATTCCGGTCAGTCAGAGGCCGTTTGCTTTGGATGTTTAGGCTTTAGCTAATCAGTTTGTGAGACTGGATATTTCTGAGCCCAATTGTGTGTTAGCTTTCACGGTCGCTCGTTCTTCATTATTGGAGCGTATACGTGATCGGCAGTTTGATGATCCCCATTTGTGTGTCCTTACAGACACGATGCAGCGAGGAGGTGCCAAGCAGGTTACCTTGGATGCGGATGGAGTTTTAAGATTGTAGGGGCAAGTTTGTGTGCCCAATGTGGATGGGCTTCGAGAGTTGATTTTAGAGGAGGCCCACAGTTCCAGGTACTCTATTCATCCGGGCGCCGCGAAGATGTATCAGGATTTATGACAGCATTATTGGTGGCATTGAATGGAGAAGGATATCATAGCATATGTGACTCGTTGTTTGAATTGTCAGTAGGTTAAGTACGAGCATCAGAGTCCTGGTGGTGTATTCTAGAGGATTGATCTTCCCGAGTGGAATTGGGAGTGGATTACTATGGATTTTGTTACTGGACTTTCGCTGACTCGGAAGAAGTTCGATACAATATAGGTTATTGTTGATAGGTTGACCAAGTCAGCACATATCAATCCTGTGGCAGTTTCCTATTCCTCTGAGAGGTTTGTTGAGATCTATATCCGGGAGATTGTTCGCCTTCATGGTGTGCCATGTCCATCATTTCGGATCGGGGCACGCAGTTTACCTCACGCTTCTGGAGAGCGGTGCATCGAGAGTTGGGTACACGGGTAAATTTGAGCACAGCATTTCATCCCCAGACGGACGGTCAGTCCGAGCAGACTATTCAGATTCTAAAGGATATGCTTCGAGCTTGTGTTATCGACTTTAGAGGTTTGTGGGATCAGTTCTTGCCTTTAGCGGAGTTTACCTACAACAACAACTACCAATCTAGCATTCAAATGGTTCCTTATGAGGCTATATATGGTAGGTGGTGTCGGTCTCCGATTGGATGGTTTGAGCCGGGAGAGGCTCGGTTGTTTGGTACAGATTTGGTTCAGGAGGCCTTGGACAAGGTCAAGATCATTCAGGATAGGCTTCGTTCAGCTCAATCTAGGAAAAAGAGTTATGCAGACCGCAAGGTTCGAGATGTGGCATTTGTGGATGGTATTGCTCCGAGTGTCCCCTATGAAGGGCGTGATGAGATTTGAGAAGAAGGGCAAGCTTAGCCCTAGGTTCATTGGTCCGTTTGAGATTCTTGATCAAGTGGGAGAGGTGGCTTATAGACTTGCATTGCCGCCTAGCTTATCAGACGTGCATCCAATTTTTCATGTATCCATGCTTAGGAGGTATCACGGCGATCCAGCCCACGTGTTAGATTTTAGCACTTTCCAGTTGGACAAGGACTTGTCTAACGAGGAGGAGCTGGTAGCTATTTTGGACCGACAGGTTTGTCAGTTGAGATCCAAGAGTTTTCCTTCCGTTCGCATTTAGTGGAGAGGTCAGCCTCCTGAGGCGTCGATCCTCACCTTTTCCCTGACTCAGGTACTTCTTTCTTTTATCCGTTCGAGGACGAACGGTTGTTTTAGAGGTGAAGAATGTGACAACCCAAAGGGTAATCACTTGTTTCCTTACTCATTCTTTGCTTTCGAGGCCTTGAAAATCTCATTTGGGGTTGCCTTGATTTGCATGTGCTATCCGGGCATGTAGCCAAAAAACTTAAATATGAATTCTGTGAGAAAAATGATAAATTTTGATATTAAATTGAATAAATTTGACTTCAGTCAACATTTTGGGTGAACGGACCCTGACTCGTGATTCGACGGTCCCGGAGGGTCCGTAGGAAAATATGGGACTTGGGCTTATGCCCAGAATCGAATTCTGATGTCCCAGGCCTGAGGAATGAATTTTTGTGTGAAATTATTTTCTGGAAATAATTAAGAAAATTGGAAATGAAGTTTGATTAAAAGACTATGGTATCGGGCTGATATTTTGGTTCCGGCGCCCGGTACAGGTCTTATATATGGTTTAGCGCTTTCTGTAAAGTTTGGTTGAAAACGGACGTCATTTGACGTGTTTCAAACTTAAAAATGAGAATTTAATGTTTTATGAAAATTTGGAATAAATTATGAATTTTGAGGTTTAATTCGATGTATATGATGTTATTTTGGCAATTTGATCGCGCAAGTAAGTCCGTAGGATATTTTTGAGGTTATGTGCATATTTGGTTTGGAGCCCGAGGGCTCGGGTGAGATTTGGATAGGTGTTGGAGTGCATTTTTAAACTTTGAAAAATCTGGTGTGAACAGGCCTGCAGGCTGGTTCGCAAATGCGAACTCGCAATTACGAAGGCTGGTTCGCAAATGCGAAACCAGCCCAGGCCTGCCTAGGATCGCAAATGCAAAGTTCAAGGCTCGCAAATGCGAGACCAACTTCATAAATGCGAGGCAGAGTTCGCAATTCCCATAAATTGGTCGGGGTTCGCAGTTCGCAATTGCGACATCTGCCACCTGCATTTTTTTATATTAGTCGATTTTAAGACATTTTTCACCCCATTTTCAAAACACAACTCTTTTGGGCGATTTTTCAAGAAGAAGTTTCATTCCAAATCATTTGTAAATCAATTTTTACTCAATTCTTTCAATCATTAACATCATTTAACATGTTTTCCACTTAAAATCAAGGATTTTCATGGGTGAAATTGGGGATTTTGGGTAGAACCTAGGTTTTTTAAAAATTGGGGATTTGGACCTCAATATGAGGTCCGATTTCAAAACAAATTACATATTTGAGTTCGTGGGGGGATGGGTAACTGGGTTTTGGTTTGTACCTCGGGTTTTGACCATGTGGGCCCAGGGGCAATTTTGGAATTTTTGGGAAAAAATTGGGAAATTCATTTTTATGCATTCAAATTGATTCATTTAGTGTTTATTAAAGTAATTGAGTAATTTGTGACTAGATTCAAGCGGTTTGGAGGTGGAATCACGGGGTAAAGCTATAGTTGAGGCTTGAGTTGAGTTCAAAGCATCGAGGTAAGTGTTTGGTTTAACCCTAGCTTGAGGGAATAGGAGTTGAGTTTTATTTGCTACTTGCTAAGTGTCGAGTACGATGTATAGGCATAGTGACGAGTATCTATATATTGGTGTCTAGCATGACCGTGAGTCCTTAATTACAAATTGTTGGGATTTTTTTATATTTTCCATGCTTAATTGATGGCTTCTATGTGTTGTAAAGATCTTGTGAAAGAAATCGTGGCCTTTGAAATTCGTGGAGCATTGGCTCGAGTTGAAATACAAATGTGATGGTATATGAGACAAGTAAATCTTTGGAGCATTGGCTCGAGTGATAATGTGAACTATGAGATGAAAGTGAACGAAAGGTAAAGAGTTAATGATTTGTTCCCTTGCTGGGACGTTGTTGATTATTGAATATTTTCCCTTGTCGGGACGTTGAGATTATTGATGTTGTACCTTTGCTGGGTTTTTAATTGTTCGTTTGTGTTCCCTTGCCGAGATTTTCATTATTGTTTATTTATTCTGTTGCCCTTGTTTGTGATTCTTGTTTAGGTGAAGAAGAGTGTTAAAGCAAGAGGGGTGATGCCATTCATTGTTTTATTATTGTAAGTAAATTGTGTAAAGCACAAAGTGTGATGTCGCGCAATATTCGGTTATTGTGCGAAAAGAGTGTTAAAGCACGAAGGGTGATGTCGTGTCACGGGATGTACCATTCCGTGCCGATTCTATTGATATATGTGAGGAATGAGAGCAAAAACACGAAGGGTGATGTCGTGCACATGTTATTTCTTAGCGAGTATGAGAGCAGAAGCACGAAGGGTGATGTCGTGCACTTGTTGATTTCCGTTTCATTACATACTATTGAGTTGTGTTGTTTTCCTTTGTTACTGGATGATTCTTATTTGGAAATTATTATACTCCCCACAATATGCTTCCCCTCCGATATTGTTATCTGTTTGTATTTCAATTCCGCTATATAGATTTGAAATTGCACGGGTTTATATGGTAGTCTGGTCTAGCCTTGTCACTACTTCGTCGGGGTTAGACTAGACACTTACCATCACATGGGATCAGTTGTGCTGATACTACACTCTGTGCTATTTTTCACAGATCCAGGTTTCGGACAGAAACATCAGCAACATTAGTGTGGGAGCAGGCCTTCAGTCCAGCGAGACCCGAGGTAGCCTTGCAGCCGTCCGCAAGTTCGGCGTCTCCCTTATCCTCTCTTTATAGTCCGTTATCTCATTGTATTCGAGACAAATAGTTTATATTTTCTTTCAGAAATTTGTATTTAGTGTTCTTAGCAGTTCTTGAGTACAGTGACACTAGTCTTGGGTAGAGGATCTTGTTGAATTTTTTGCATTTCTATTCAGTTTTATATAATGTCAAGACTTCCGTTTATTATTTAATTTCGTTATTTTTATATTATTGCCAATAATTGTTAAAAATGGATTATGTTTATAACGAAAAGTAATTAAATTTGGCTTGCCTAACTTCTACGAGTAGGCGCCATCACGACTCCTGAGAGTGGAAAATCTGGGTCGTGACAAGTTGGTATCAGAGCTCTAGGTTACATAGGTCTCACAACTCATGGACAAGCTTAGTAGAGTCTGAGGGATCGGTACGGAGACCTCTTTATTTATCCCCAGAGGCTAGAGAGTTACGAAAAGTTTCACATTTGTTCTTTATTGTCATGCGGTTCTGTTTCTCAATGGTAATTGAATTTCTACTCTGTTCTTTCGCAGATGGTGAGAACACGTGCTTCTTTATCTTCCGATCAGCAGTCTGAGCCCCAGGCAGCTCCCGCTAGGGGCAGGACGAGGCCGTGCTAGAGGCCGAGGTAGGGGCAAAGCTCAGCCCCGAGCAACAGCACCAGTGACGGAGCCTCAGGTCAACTTTGATGAGGAGGTTCCAGCCCCAGCCCTAGCCCTAGCAGTTCTGGTGGGCCCAGCTCAGGTCCTAGATTGCTACCCTAGTTTTATAGGATGCTTTGGTCCGATTGGTGGGACTTATGGAGAGTGTTACCCGAGCGGAATTTCTTAATATAGCACCAGTTGTCTCTCAGGCTGGAGGAAGGTCCCAGACTCCTACTACTCGTATTCCTGAGCAGGTAGCTCCTCAGGTTCTGGCTCCAGCGGTTTAGCCAGTTGGAGCAGCTCAACCGGGTGTGGTAGCCCAGGCAGGTGATGGGGCATCCATGTCTGCTGATGCTTTATGGAGATTGGATAGGTTCACCAACCTCTTCACTACTACTTTCAGCGGTGCACCCACCGAGGATCCTCAGGATTATTTGGACAGCTGCTACGAGGTTCTTCGGAACATGGGTATTATTGAGTCCAACGGAGTTGACTTTGCTGCATTTCGCCTATCTGGATCCCCCAAGACTTGGTGGAAGGATTTCTGCTTCGCTAGACGATCAGGGTCACCAGCCTTGACATGGTGTCAGTTTTCAGTGTTGTTTCTGGAGAAGTTTCTCCCTATCACACAGCGCAGGCCTATCAGAGACAGTTCGAGCGTCTTCATTAGGGATCCATATCAGTCACCCAGTACGAGAGCAAGTTTATTGAGTTGGTTTGCCATGTTGCTGTCATACTCCCAACTGAGAGGGAGAGAGTGAGATGATTTATTGATGGAATCATCCAGCCTATTCGTCTCCAGATGGCTAGATAGGCGGTATTACTTTTCAGGAGGCAGCCAATGTGGCCCGGAGGATCGACATGGTATTGCCACAGGGGGTGGTCATAGAGCAGAGAAGAGACCCTATCAGTCAGGACGATTCAGTGGTGCCTCATCTGGAGGTGGAGATTCTTATGATAGGGGCCAGCCTTCTAGGCCTTTCCAGTCGGCCCTCCAGGTTTCTCAAGGTGCCCAGGTGATCGTGGTTTTTGTGGGTATTATTCTAATCAACAGCCATTCCGTGCACCACCAGCTCCTATCAGTGCACCACCGCTTCAGAGTTTCCGTGGTGGTCACTCAGGTCGATAGGGCCAGTAGACTCAACAACCGAGGGCTTGTTGCACTTGTGGTGACACAGGTCATATTGCCAGATTTTGCCCTCGAGCACCGAGCAATTCTCAGCATCAGGGTTCTCGTGCCACGGTTCAGGCACCAGCTGCTCCACAGCCAGCCCAGCCAGCTAGAGGCGGGGGTAGAGGTGGAGGTAGGGGTCATAGAGGTGGAGCTCGGGCTGCCAGAGGCGGAGGCCAGCCAACAGCATGCCGTCCTAGAGAGGTAGATCAGAGTGGCGGGGAGTAGCCCCGATGTTATGCTCTTCAGGCTAGGCCCGAGGTAGAGGCTTCAAATGCAGTCATTACAGGTACGGTTCTGGTTTGTGATAGAGATGCTTCAGTGTTGGTTGATCCGGGGTCTACGTATTCGTATGTGTCATTCTATTTTTCCAAGTATTTGATCATGCCTAGTGATGCATTGGGTATTCCTGTTTATATATCTACATCGGTGGGTGATTTTAATCTGGTCGATCGAGTCTATCGCTCTTGTGTCGTGGTGATTGGGGGTCTGGAGACTCGTGTAGATTTATTCCTTTTAGATATGGTTGACTTTGATATTATATTGGGGATAGACTGGTTGTCACCCTATCACACTATCTTGGACTTCCATGCCAAGACGGTGACCTTAGCTTTTCCGGGTATGCCTCATTTAGAGTGGAGAGGGACTCCAGGTCATTCTACCCGCAGTGTCATATCGTATGTGAAGGCTCAACGTATGGTCAAGAATGGATATTTGGATTATTTAGCTTATGTTCGGGATTCCAGTGCTGAGGTTCCCTCTATCGATTCTGCTCTCGTTATTCGCGAGTTCCCTAATGTTTTTCCTTCAAACCTGTCGGGTATGCCACCCGACAGGGATATTGATTTCTGCATTGATCTAGTTCTGGGCACTCAGCCTATTTCTATCCCGCCATATCATATGGCCCGCCGGAGTTAAAAGAGTTAAAGGAACAGTTACAGGATTTGCTTGAAAAGGGTTTCATTAGACCCAGTGTTTCGACTTGGGGCACGCCAGTGTTATTTGTCAAGAAGAAAGATGGTTCAATGAGGATGTGCATTGAGTACCGGCAATTGAACAAGGTAACGGTCAAGAATAAGCATCCACTGCCGAGGATTGATGATTTGTTCGACCAGCTTTAGGGTGCCAGAGTATTTCCAAGATTGACTTACGATCTGGCTATCATCAGTTGAGGATTAGGGCATCCGATGTCCCTAAGACAGCTTTCCACACTCGGTACGGGCATTATGAGGTCCTGGTTATGTCATTCGGGTTGAAAAATGCCCCAGCAGCTTTCATGGACTTGATGAACCGAGTGTTCAGGCCTTATTTGGATTCATTCGTGATAGTACATATTGATATACTCCCGCATCCAGGAGGAGCACGAGCAGCACCTTAGAGTGGTTTTTCGGACTCTGAGGGATAGTCAGTTATATGCTAAGTTCTAAAAATGTGAATTCTGGTTCGGTTCAGTTGCATTTCTGGGCCATGTTGTATCAGCAAAAGTTATTCAGGTGGACCCAAAGAAGATTGCGGCAGGCAAGAGCTAGCCTAGACCAGCATCAGCTATAGAGATTTGGAGTTTCTTGGGGTTGGCATTTATGGTTGGTGAGCGGGTATTGCTCTGAGTGTCGCCTATGAAGGGCGTGATGAGATTTGGGAAGAAGGGCAAACTTAGCTCTAGGTTCATTGGTCCGTTTGAGATTCTTGATCGAGTGGGAGAGGTGGCTTATAGAATTGCTTTGCCGCCTAGCTTATCAGCCGTGCATCCAGTTTTTCATGTATCCATGCTTCGGAGGTATCACGGCGATCCAGCCCACATGTTAGATTTTAGCACTGTCCAGATGGACAAGGACTTGTCTTACGAGGAGCAGCCGGTAGCTATTTTGGACCGGCAGGTTCGTCAGTTGAGATTCAAGAGTTTTCCTTCTGTTCGCGTTCAGCGGAGAGGTCAGCCTCCTGAGGCGTCGACCCGGGAGTCCGAGTCTGATATGCTGAGTCGTTATCCTCACCTTTTACCTGACTCAGGTACTTCTTTCTTTTGTCCGTTCGAGGATGAACGATTATTTTAGAGGTGGAGAATGTGACGACCCAAAGCGTCATCACTTATTTTCTTACTCATTTTATGCTTTCGAGGCCTTGAAAACCTCATTTGGGGTTGCCTCGATTTGTGTACATAATCCAGACGCGTAGCCGGAAAGCTTAAATATGAATTCTGTGAGAAAAATGCTAAATTTTAATATTAAATTGAATAAATTTGACTTCGGTCAATATTTTGGATGAATGGACCCGGACCCGTGATTCCACGGTCCCTGAGGGTCCGTAGGAAAATATGGGACTTGGGCGTATGCCCGGAATAGAATTCTGAGGTCCCAGGCCCGAGGAATGAATTTTTGTGTGAAATTATTTTCTAAAAATAATTAAGAAAATTAGAAATGAAGTTTGATTAAAAGACTATGGTATCGGGCTCGTATTTTGGTTTCTGTGCCTGGTACATGTCTTATATGTGGTTTAAGTGCTTTCTGTAAAGTTTGGTTGAAAATGGACGTCGTTTGATGTGTTTCGGACTTAAAAATGAGAATTTGATGTTTTATGAAAATTTGGAAGAAATTAGGAATTTTAAGGTTTAATTCGATGCATATGATGTTATTTTGGCGATTTGATCGCATGAGTAAGTACGTAGGATATTTTTGAGGTTGTATGCATATTTAGTTTGGAGCCCAGAGGGCTCGGGTGAGATTTGGATAGGCGTCGGAGTGCATTTTTAAACATTGAAAAATTTGGTGTGAATAGGCTTGGTTCACAAATGCGAACTCGCAAATGCGAAGGCTGGCTCGCAAATGCGAAACCAGCCCAGGCCTGCCTAGGATTGCAAATGCGAAGTTCAAGGCTCGCAAATGCGTGACTAAGTTCGCAAATGCGAAGGTCCCCTGTAAGGCCTGGCTTCGCAAACGCGAAGCAGAGTTCGCAATTCCCATAAATTGGTCGGGGTTCGCAGTTTGCAATTGCGACATCTGCAACCTGCATTTTTTTATACTTAGTCAATTTTAAGACATTTTTCACCCCATTTTCAAAACACAACTCCTTTGGGCGATTTTTCAAGAACAAGTTTCATTCCAAATCATTTGTAAGTCGATTTTTACTCAAGTTTTTCAATCATTAACATCATTTAACATGTTTTCTACTTAAAATCAAGGATTTTAATGGGTGAAATTGGGGGTTTTGGGTAGAACCTAGATTTTCTAAAAATTGGGGATTTGGACCTCAATTTGAGGCTCGATCCATAGCTCGCTGCGGCGTGCATCCCGATCCATATGGGTACCCGCGCTCACTATGGAGGTGCAGACTCCGGAGGGGCTCCTACAACCCAAACGCTATATATCACTGCGGCGTGCAGTCCGATCCAATATGTACATACTGCAGCGTGCAGTCCGATCCATATAATATATTACTGCGGCGTACAGTCCGATCCATATAATATACTACTGCGGCGTGCAGTCCGATCCATATATAATCCTCACATCCAGGCCCTAGGCCTCACATCCCTCCGTGTATCCTCAAATCCAGCCCTCGGCCGCACTCAGTCAGAATATCATCACAAGCCCCTCGGGCACTAGTAAAACAATAGTCCTCAGCCCAAATTATCATTTAAATTATCATTTAAGACTCAATATGAGTAAAAGTGGCTGAGTTGTAAAGTAGTGGAGAAATAGTATGACTGAGTTCAAGTAATAAGTCAAAACAGTGAGGAAAACAGTAAAAATAATTCTCAAAGGATTCAAATAGTTGGCACGAAGCCCAAATACGGCAATCAGCCCAAACAACAGTGATAAAAAATAAATTCCAGTCAAATACGCGGTAAATTAATCTATCGGGACGGACTAAGTCATAATCCCCAGCGGTGCTCTACCCCACGCCCACTATCCGGCGTGCAAGTCACCTTAATATAGCACTACGATGTGCAATTCGGGGTTTCAAACCCTCAGGATGTCATTTACAATCATTACTCACCTCGAACCGGTAAAATCTGTAGCTCGCGACGCCTTTGCCTCTCAAATCGGCCTCCACGCGCGTCGAATCTAGCCAAAATCAGAGCGAATGCATCAGAATATGCCAATGGAACAATACCCAATCAAAAACAATCGAAAATAGCAAAAATCTCGAAACTAGCAAAATCCGAGCCCACTTCTTGAAAAATTGCAAAATTTACATCACCGGATTCCTCGTCTCGCCACGAGTCCATACATATCAAATTTGCCAAAATCGGAGTTCAAATGCCGTTTCAAATCCCAAATTTTCATTTCAAAAACCAAACCCTAGTTCTTCCAATTTCTACCCGAATTTTCAAGAATTAAAGGTTGATTCTTCAATAAAATGGTGTTTCTAAGTCACGAAAATTACCTCCAATCAATCTTCCTTGAATCCCTCTTCAATTTGTCCCAAAGAGCTCTTAAAATACTCAACAATGGTGGAAAAGTGACTAAAACTCGCGGATGAAATGTTTATAAACCTTCTGCCCAGGCCTGGAAAATCCTTCATCGCGTTCGCGGCTACTACTTCGCGAACGCAAAGTACAATGTTTAATTTCCCAACATTAACCCTATGCGAACGCGTGATTAACCTCGCGAACGCATTGCTTCAACTAACCTCTCCTACGCGAACGCAACAAAATACCCGCAAACGCGTAGTATAACTCCATTTTAATCCTACTGACTCGAATCCTTCTACGCGAACGCGTATAAGAACATGCGAATGCGATGCACTGAGATCACACCAATCGCGAACGCAGCCTTAAACCTCGCAAACACGTAGCTTACAGAACCCAACCCTTCGCGAACGCGATCTTCCCCATGCGAACGCGAAGGCCAAATTACCTGCAATAGCTGGACTAATTTTCTGCAATTCCTCAACTCCAAAAGTAGCCCGGTTGACCACCCGATCCTATCCCGAGGCCCCCGGGACCTCAACCAAAGGCACCAACATATCCAAAAATATCATACGAACTTGTTCCAACCATCAAAACACATCAAATAATACTAAAATCATCAATTCACATCGGATTCAAGCCTAAGTTTCTTCAAAACTTCCGAAACACGCATTCGATCAAAAACCCAACCAAACGACGTCCGAATGACTTAAAATTTTGCACACATATCAAAAATCACATATCGAAGCTACAGCAACTCTCGGAATTCCATTCCGACAATCGGATCAAAATCTCATCTATCAACCGGAATTCGCCAAAATACTAACTTCGCCAATTCAAGCCTAATTCTACACCGGACCTCCAAAATCAATTCCGATCGCACTCCTAAGACACAAATTACCTCCCAAAGCTAACCGAATCACCGAAAATCACATCCAAGCCATATAACTCATAAGTCAATGTCCAGTTGACTTTTTCAACTTAAGTCTTCCTTAAAGAGACTAAATATCTCATTTTCCACCAATACCAATCCAAATCAACTTTAACCCATCACATACTGATAATGAAACATAAAGAATCATAAAATGGGAAAAATAGAGCAACAACACATGAGACGATGGGTCGGGTCGTCACAGTTGAGATTAATGATGTTGTACCCTTGCCGGTTTTTTAATTGCTCATTTGTGTTCCCTTGCTGGGATTTCCATTTTTGTTTATTTATTCCCTTTCCCTTGTTTGTAATTATTGTTTGGGTGAGGAAGAGTTTTAAAGCACGAAGGGAGATGCCGTGCATTATTTGTTTATGGTAAGGAAAGAGTGTAAAGCACGAAAGGTGATGCCGTGCAATGTTTGCTTATTATGCAAAAAGAGTGTTAAAGCACGAAGGGTGATGTCGTTCTGCACGATGTACCATTCCATACCGATTCTATTGATATATGTGAGGAATGAGAGGAAAAGCACAAAGGGTGATGTCGTGCGCATGTTATTTCTTGGCGAGTATGAGAGTAGAGCACGAAGGGTGATGTCGTGCACTTTTTGATTTCTGTTTCATTACATACTATTGAGTTGTGTTGTTTTCCTTTGTTACTGGACGATTCTTATTTGAAAATTATTATACTCCTCACAGCATGCTTCCCCTCCCATATTGTTATCTATTATTTCGATTCCGCTGTATAGATATGAAATTGCACATGTTTATGTGGTAGTCTGGTCTAGCCTCGTCACTACTTCGCCGGGGTTAGTCTAAACACTTACTAGCACATAGAGTCGGTTGTGCTGATACTATACTATGTGTTATCTTGCACAGATCCAGGTTTCGGATAGCAGCAGCAGCAATATTAGTGTGGGAGCGGGCCTTCAGTCCAGCGAGACCCGAGGTAGCCTTGCAGGCGTCCGCAGGCCCGGCGTCTCCCTTATCCTCTCTTTATAGTTTGTTATCTCATTGTATTCGAGACAAATAATTTATGTTTTCTTTCAGATGTTTGTATTTAGTATTTTTAGCAGTTCATGAGTACAGTGACATCAGTCTTGGGTAGAGGATCTTGTTGAAATTTTCGCATTTCCATTCAGTTTTATATAATGTCAAGACTTTCGTTTATTATTTAATTTCGTTATTTATATTAATGCCAATAATTGTTAAAAAGGGATTATGTTGATAACGAAAAGTAATTAAATTTGGCTTGCCTAACTTCTACGAGTAGGCGCCATCACGACTCCCGAGGGTGAGAAATTCGGGTCGTGACATAAATTTCTTCAGTTTTATTACTCAGATGCTGATTTCTTCTTTTATAGATTATTTTTGTCAAAAAATTTTATGTGTGATTTTAAGAGTCATGAAGATATATGGTAGAGTGATGAAAAGGTGATTGATTAGTAAAGATCAATTTCATTCTATACAAATTATAATACTACTCCTTTAGTCATATTTTGGTTCGTTAATGAACGCAAAGCACATATAATTCTTATGAACACATGTAAACAAGAAGGAAGCGAACAACTACCCAAAAAATTATTTTCTTAACAAACTTACAAGCTTGGTTAGTTGATAATATCCTTTGGCACCGGAAGAAGTTTTTGTAGAAAAGATGTACTTCAAAGATTATTTAAAGTATATTGGTATTAAGAGCTTCATTATATATAGAGAGATAGTGCGGTGACGTGCTACCTCTCCTAGACCAAGAAATGTACTTGTCTTTTCTCCCTTTTCTGTATACCTTTTATCCTTATTTCTGTATTTTATCACTTAGAAGATTAATCTTATTCTATCTTAATTATTGAATTTTACAAAATATTAGTGACTAATTGTTTAATTTCATCAGGTATAAGAAATACTTTGTAATTTCAATAATCTCATGTGATTATTCAAAATCTTATAAAATATACTATTTTGGAATATATGTGCAATGCACATGTCCAGAAATTAGTATATATATAATTGAGGGAAAAGAGAAGAAGACTTGGCACCTCTCTTTGGCCAAGAATTCTATTTATCTTTTCTCTACTTCTTTCTCCTTATTTTTTCATTTAGTTTATTTTTATATAGCCCAATATGTCATTAATTTCTTTCCTCTTAAGTAGTACCATTTATACTCTTTCTCCGCCTATTCCTAACGCATCCTCTCCTTCTTATTCTTAATTATCATTTATACATTTTCCGAAATGTTCCTCCTCCTCTCCTTCTTATCAGTTTCATTCTCCTTCCTCATTTAAACATACTAATATAAAGGTGCGCGCGTTGCTCGTGTACTATATCTCAAAGAATAATTTTTTTTTTGAAAATTACATAATTTAAGTAATAAAAAAAAGTGTATGTTTTCTTGAAAAAGATAAATATTGATCTTTTATAGCTAACACAATAAAGAAAATTATAGTATAGAAGTCCTTAATCATCCATTGATATGTTCAATCTAGAATTTGTTTTGCTTTCATAAATTTATCACTTTAATTTCACAAGCTATATATTATGCTTCCTTTTCAATTTCAACAAGAATAAAGAATCCTTGAAGAATTAATTTAAAGTACGTTTTGAAGTATTAGCTTGGAAGAAACTTTCTTGAGAATCTGACATTACAAATAAAAAAAATAATTAGTCTAAAACAAATATTTATTATCCGAGAAACTCATTTATCATCACAATTTAAAATTATTTTCTATAAAATAAAATAATTTTCTATCGTGGCTTCACAAAGATAACTATTGCCACCTAATTAATAAAACACATACTTGTAAGAAGGAAAAATGAAGGGTTGAAAGATATGTTTAAAGTGAAATAAACAAATATGTTAATTTTTCTATCTTAATAGTTTTCTTGAAATATAGATCAATTTATAGTAAGTTTGATTTAATAAAATTTAAAGACAATACTTTACTATATATTTTAGAATTATCATGGGTTATATTTTACTGATTTATAAAACAAATATGAATATTATACAACTTAAATCCATATAATGATCACCAATGTATTAAATCCATATAGATGTAATTTTTTAACTTAAGTATAATTATTAAATTTTGTATAATTAGAAATACAATACTCAAATTTAATTGCATAGATGACATAAAACGGACGAGTATTCGGTAAACTTTATATATTTACTGGTTATGATGATATTATGTTTTAACTAATAAATTTATTAATAATCTAATTAAGTTAGTTTAAACAATTGAAATTAACTATAACAGGGTAAGAAAAGGAAAAAGACAAACTTGGAAATCTTACTACAATGCATTTAGCAAATTAAAGTTATTTACGAGGAATAAAGCTCTTCTATATTAAAGTTCTAGATATTAGGACTTTCTACCTAATTCAAATAAGGAATGAGTAAAATTTTTTTATTGTTTTTGAAGTCCTAATTGTCACAGGGGCATTTTCTGTCCGTCGAAACACTGCCCGTTGTGCGGCAGTCAAGTCCCCACTTGACATCAGCCTTCGCCCAATTTTCAAATTCGGATTCGAGGTTTATACTTAGAATAATTCAAGGCAATAGAAATAAAGAAGGAGAAAAGCATATTTACGGGAAACCCTTTTCCCAACCTTTTATAAAATGAATTACAAAGGAAATTTTCGAATTCGGCAAGGTGTTGCCACCCTTGGCAGGCACCAACTCACAAAATAGCCAAATAATGCATGAATCTGCCCTATAAACGCCCCCGTCTAAGGCCACTCGTGCTTCCCCTCGTTTGGCAAGGCAATAGCGCATATTTTGCCATGCTCAAGCCATAAAATAGACAACCCTATGCCTATTTGATAGACTATTTCCCTCTCTAGGTACTTATCCCGTTTTTAAGGATGCTAGTACATATATTTATAATGTAGACAGCCCAAAATTAGTTCCTATGTTTAGTTGACATCCCCCAACTGATAGGACATGATCCCCATGGTAAAAAACATGGGAACATGTCTAGAACATGCCCCAAAAACGTGCAAACACTCAACATATATTCAGAAACTCTTGGACATGGTTAGTTGTAACCGCCCAACTGCTTGGCATGTGCACAACACACTTGAAAACCACTTCATGTGTGTTTCTTGGCCAGCTGCTGCACGCTCAAGGCTGGCATTGCACCCAGCCTTGGATTTTGACACTGCTCCGCTCAATGCTATCACCACAGCTCGTTGCCCACGACTTTGCCGCGCGCCCGCCCGCTGCCACAGTTGATTGTTCTTGTCAAGTCGCCCCTGCTTGATCAAGTCTGCCCGTTGCCAATGCCAATGCCAATGCTGATTTTAGCATCAAGTCACCAAGCCTTGATGCCCTTCCCTTTGCCAAGTCGTTTGCTCACAATTAACTTAGGTGTCAGTCCGCTCACCTAAGTCAAGGCAACACCACATTGCCAATGCCGCTGCCTTGGCACTGAGCTGCCCCATTTTAGCGCTGAGATCTTTTCCGTTTTGCCTTGTCAAGCATCCGTTCAGCCCGCCTAGCTCCATCAAGGTTTTGGCCTTTACTTGCAAATAGCCCCCTTATATTTTTTATGTAGTCCATCACACCAAAGCCCTCAAACAGAAGCGTAATCTGTCATATTTGCCCTTGCAACAGTTTGTTGCCATCGACAACATCCGCATTGTCTTGCATGTTGATTTTCCCCGCGCATAAGGCCAATGGCAAGGCCATCATGCCAAAATCCTCACCACTGCTACGCTGCTTGCGGATCAGCTTTATCAAGGGTCTAACAAACCACCCCAACCAGTTGAATTCGACGCCCTCATCGAATAGATCCCAACACATGCTGCCATTTTTGCCAAGACGTCACAAGTTCAGCACCCGTTTGAGAATACATTGTCCTTGCCCTCAAGTGCAACATTTTTCATTTCTCATTGCATTTCTTGGTCCGTCAATCCCACAGAAAATTCAGTATGCCATCTGACTGATTTGAAATAACTCACATTGATTTTTGGCACCCACAAACTCGAAATTTTCTGCATCACCGCCTTCCTTGCCTTATCTGAATTTTCCAAGCCAAAACAGCCACATCACGAACAAGCACATTGACCCCTAGTCTTGTAGTCTCGTTCATGTCCGTCTCGACCTCGTCACGAACCTGGCTCGCTCTGATACCAGTTGTCACATGGGCATTTTCTGTCCGACGAAACACTGCCCGTTGTGTGGTAGTCAAGTCCCCACTTGACATCAGCCTTCGCCTAATTTTCAAATTCGGATTCGAGGTTTATACTTAGAATAATTCAAGGCAATAGAAATAAAGAAGGAGACAAGCAGATTTATGGGAAACCCTTTTCCCAACCTTTTAAAAAATGAATTACAAAGGAAATTTCCAAGTTCGGCAAGGTGTTGCCACCCTTGGCAGGCACCAACTCACAAAATAGCCAAATAATGCACGAATCTGCTCTATAAATTCCCCCGTCTAAGGCCACTCATGTTGCCCCTCGTTTGGTAAGGGAATAGCACATATTTTTCCATGCTCAAACCATAAAATAGACAACCTATGACTATTTGATAGACTATTTCCCTCTCTAGGTACTTAGCCCATTTTTAAGGCTGCTAGTACACATATTTATAATGTAAACAGCCCAAAATTAGTTCCTATGTTCTTTTGACATCCCCCAACTGATAGGACATGATCCCCATGGGAACATGTCCAGAACATGCCCCTAAAACGTGCAAACACTTAGCATATATTCAGCAACTCTTAGACATGGGTAGTTGTAACCGCCCAACTGCTTGGCGTGTGCACAGCACACTTGAAAACCACTTAATGTGCACTGCATGTGCGTTTCTTGGCCAGCTGCTGCACGCCCAAGGCTGGCATTGCGCCTAGCCTTGGCTTTTGACACTGCTCCTCTCAATGCCATCACCACAGCTCGTCGCCCACGACTTTGCCGCGCGCCCGCCCGCTGCCACTGTTGATTGTTCTTGTCAAGTCGCCCCTACTTGATCAAGTCTGCCCGTTGCCAATGCCAATGCTGATTTTAGTATCAAGTTACCAATCCTTGATGCCCTTACCTTTGCCAAGTCATTTGCCCACAATTAACTTAGGTGTCAGCCCGTTTTCCTAAGTCATGGAAACACTACATTGCCAATGCCGCTGCCTTGGCACTAAGCTGCCCCATTTTAGCGCCGAGGTCTTTCCCGTTTTGCCTTGTCAAGCATCCATTCAGCCCGCCTAGTTCCGTCAAGGTTTTGGCATTTGCTTGCAAACAACCCCCTTATATTTTTGATGTAGTCTGTTACACCAAAGCCCTCAAATAGAAGCGTAGTCCGTCATACTTGCCTTTGCAACAGTTTGTTGCCATCGACAACACCCGCATTGTCTTGCATGTTAGATTTTCCCTGCGCATAATGCCAATGGCATGGCCATCATGCCAAAATCCTCGCCACTGCCACGCCGCTTGTCGATCAACTTTGTCAAGGGTCTAACACTAATATATTAGGAGAATAATTAAATGACAATGTTGTCCTATGTGAACTCTATTTCCTAAGGGTAAAAAAGGGGAGCGACATTTCGCTAAGGGCCTTCGTGCTTTTAATATTAATATAATATAGATAGATAGATAATTAGAACAAACTAATTACCGCAAATACTAAGTGAATAAAATTTTTCTTCAAAAAATTACTAATTACTATTAAAATATTATTATTATTATTATTTTCCCTCATGAATATAATTGGAATACCATTAATATGTTACTTTCCAATTGCCATATAGAAACTACTTCAAAAGAACGTTTACAAATTTCGTACCAAGGTTCTAAATAATTAACTTTTAAATGTTTGTTTAAGGTAAAATATCAATTGATTTTAAAGTTCTAAATTTTAGATACACCTAATTTAAATAAGGAATAATTTAATAACCAAATTTCAACAAACCTTTAGGTCCTAATTATTAGAAAAATAATTAAATGACTATTTTATCTAGTGTGAACTCTATTTTTAACGGGTAAAAAAGGAAAAAAGATAATATAGAAAATTAGGTGTTTTAAAGTCCTAAATATTAGAAAAATAATAAAATGGCTGTATTGTCTAGTGTGTATTTTATTTTTAAATAGTAAAAAAGGCGAATAACATTTTACTAGAGCCTTCGTGCTTTTAATATAGTATAGATAATTAGAACAAATTAATTACCGCAAATACCAAGTGAATAAAATTGTTCTTCAAAAAAATTAGTCATTGATGTTAAAATATTATTATTTTTTCCCCTCATGAATACAATTGGAATACCATTAATATGTTACTTTCCAATTGCCATATAGAAACTACTTCAAAAAAACGTTTACAAATTTCGTACCAAGTTTCTAAATAATTAACTTTGAAATGTTTATTTAAGGTAAAATATTAATTGGTGTTAAAGTTCTAAATTTTATATACACCTAATTTAAATAAGAAAATATTTAATAACCAAATTTCAATAAACCTTTAGTCCTAAATATTAGAAAGATAATTAAATGACTATTTTATCTAGTGTGAACTCTATTTTTAAAGGGTAAAAAAGACAATCGATATTTCGATAAGGGTCTTCGTGCTTTTATAATATAATAATATAGATATAGATGTATTTATTTTCTTCCTTCATTCATATTTTAATTTTAAGATGATTGTCATTTAATTAGTAACTAAACATCTTTATATATTTATCCCTAGCACCCAATCTCCCTCTATATTTTTTTATTTTTCATTCACCCATTTTTTTTGTACTCATTTCCATGATTACATATGTCTTAATTTTTCTTTTTATTAGTTTTATAGGATAGCATAATCTTAGTTGCACAGAATTCAAAAGCATATTCTAACATAGTTATTTTTTAGGTTCTGAAAACATAATATTTGCAACCTGAAATTTTGTATGATGTTGGTAATGTGTAATTTTTCCTTTTTAATTGGTCAGGATTAACCACAATCTCACTTTTGTGGCAATACCCTATATGTTTAGTTATTTTTGGTTAATGAGACATATTTACGGCCTGAAATCTTAACAGATGTTAGTCATGTATAATCTTTCTTTTTCAATTGGTTATGTTTAACGATAATATTATTTTTGTAAAGATTGTGCATGTTTATTTATATGAAATAGTGTAGTTTGTAGATTTATTCAGGTGTTTGTCACAAAGGCAAATTATATTTCAGTTCTGGAGACATAATATTTGCAGCCTGAAATTTTGGCAATGTTGGTCAAGTGTAATTTTTCCTTTTCAATTGGTCAGGATTAACTACAATCTCACTTTTGTGGCAATATCCTAATATATTTGGTTATTCTTGGTTAATAAGACATATTTACGGTCTGAAATCTTAGAAGATGTTGGTCATGTATAATCTTTCCTTTTCAATTGGTTATGTTTAATGATAATCTCACCTTTGTAAAGATTGTGCATGTGTATTTATATTGAATAGTGTAATTTGCAGATTCATTCAGATGTTTGTCACAAAGTCAAATTAGGAGAACAAAAAAGGAGTACTTTATCTTAGTGAGGGAGGGAAAAAGGAAAAGAAAATAATCGTACATTTCTGTGTCAAAAACTCTATCTGCTTTTTCATGTTTCTAATTTCCTCTCCTTTTTAATTCTTTTTTTGGTTTATCATAAATACCAAAAATTGAAAATATCAATATAGAGATTGTGCATGTGATTTATATGGAATAGTGTAGTTTGCAAGAATTTATCTAAGTGATGGAGGAAAACATAAGTTAGAGGGAGAAAAAGAAGAAAAGAAGGAGCGAGAAATAAAAGGAAAAAATTAAAAGAAAAAATTCGTACATTTCTTTTTTCTTTTTACGCAATGATCACATAATATGACATATTATCGCTAAGAAACACATTTATAATTATATGAAAATTCTTGAAGTTAATTGAAGAAATATTTTTATGTACTACAATTTTTTCAAATTATAAAATTAAAATTATGAAGGATTTTTTATACATTAATTTATTTTTGTGGGCAAATTCACTAGTTGTGATAATAAATGACACACTTATGCAAAATCTTGTCTATGCCACTAATCACCCCTAGTATTTTAATCTGAACAAATAACTTGAATTTATGGTGAAAATTAATATTTTCACCTTTTCACTTCCTCTGTCTTACTTATTGTTGATTTCAAGCTATATATGGAGACACCTCACTAATTAAATGATCACTTGTGCATGTTGTGATTTGAGGCCTCTGCTGATGACAAGGAAAGTGCAACAATTTTGCCTTCAAGCTGCGCACCATCTTGTGGTTGCAGTTGCTGATTATGGAGGTACTCACAAAGCTGATCATGATTGACTTGACCACCCTGTTATTAAATTAAAATTAATAATTAAGTTTGCTCAAAGTAAAAGTTTCTCAATGCAACAGTAAAATTTGTCCTTATGTGATCAATAATCACAAACAATAAAATTTGTTGTTGTGTAATCTAAAGGTCACGAAGTCAAGTCACATAAAAAATCTCTTTTAGATTTATAAGGTAAAACAACAAATCCAATATAGGACACCACTTTTTTTTCATCCTAGCATTAGAAAAATCGTCTAAATTTATTAAATAAGAAAAATAAATCCTCAAATATTTGTATTGTGGTAGTGATATCGAAATAATTCCTTCTTTTAGCCATTTCGATGACCAGCTAGAGGGGCATATACATCTTGTCCTATGCAGTGTCCCGGAATAACAACAGCAAACAACAACAACAACCCATTATAATCCCACTTAGTGGGGTCTGGGGAGGGTAGTGTGTACGCATACCTTACCCCTACCCTAGGATAGAGAGGCTGTTTCCAAATAGACCCCCGGCATCCTTCCCTCCAAGAACTTCCCACCTTGCTCTTGGGGAGACTCGAACTCACAACCTCTTGGTTGGAAGTAGGGGTTGCTTACCATCAGACGTTTTGTAGAATTTTTTTATTAGTTATGTATAAAAAAATAAGAATACTGGTGATAAGTATAGAAATTGACACCGCTTACAATTACAATAAGTTATTTATTTGTTCATTTCTTCAAATTGTGACAGTACTTATAAAAAATTCTGCACATGTCACTGTAAATGACTGAAACCTATAGTAATTCTAGCATACACAATATGCAGGGGCGGCCAGAGGGTGAAGCCACTAAAGCGGGGGCTTTAGGCCCTAGAATTTTAGGGGCCCAAAATTTTTTTCCAATTCCTACTCAATGTCCGGTATTTGATTTGGGGCCTTCACAAATTCGAACTCGTACCGTGTAAAGTTCGTGAAAGTAGGAACCACTCCTTAGAAAAAAGTTTTTTTCATTCCCAAGACTCAAACCGAATACCACCGGTTAAGGAAGGAAAGATCCTATTCATCCCACTGCAATTCTTCTTGTAAGACCCCAATTTTTTTAATAGAAAATATTAAGTATTTCAAAGTAGAAAGTAAAATATTTTATATAAAGAAAAGATTACATTTATCATTAGAAAATTAGTGGTACACTTTTAAACTCCATTTTTTTCCTCGGGTTTCTATCACCGCAACAAGTATATTGAAACATCAAACAATTAATCTGATTAAAGTTATCAACTTCTTGAATCAATAGTTTTACATGAGAGGTTAAATGGTTTATGCAAAATATTATTAAAAAATTTATTCTGAAAAGGCTTGAAAAATTTACCTCAAATAAAAATATATATGATTTTTTTTTAAAAGAAGGCCCCCCATTAAAGTTTGATTTTAGGCCACCAAATTTATTGAGCCGGCCCTGACAATATGGCAATATATTTTTAAAAAAAAATTCTTTGTAGTATTATATCATGCTTCTTGATCAAATATTGTAATATTGAAAGCCAAGATAAAGGGAAAATTAAACCAAGAATCAAGCAATGTAGGATAATGAAGAGATCTTACTTGTGTTTTGTTTATATGGAGATTTTGCATGTCTTGATCTTCTTGTGGGAACTTTTCAGTTGGTCTTACCATTTGTGCCATCTTTTAATTTATTACTATATCAAAATCAAGTGTGTACTTCAATTTAAAAAGGAAAAGAACATATGGATGAAGATGAAATATTTGGGATTGAAAGAGAAATGTTGAGGACATAAGTATATATAAAGAAAAAAAATGTTGGTTATACTTTCTGAGTGTACCTTAGAAGACTCCCTTGATTTATGGGTAACCATTTACATGAATCAGTGGTTGCAAAAGAAGGGTCCCCAAATAGACGGGCCTTGTGAGCAAATTACCCTTCACAAAAAAAGTGTGAAATTAGCACGGGCTAGCCAATTTTAGAATCGGTAATTAAAAAATAGCCAGCGTTTGCAAACTCATTGAAAAATAACCACTATTTTTCTGCAATACGGAAAGTTCCAGCATAATGTATTGGAGATTGATGCACCTATATGAACTTTCAGCATATTATGTTGGAACTCCAACACACGGAAAGTTCCAGCATAATATACTGGAGATTGGAGCAGCTGTGTATGAACTTCCAGCATATTATGTTGGACGAGTATATTGTACTGGAACTCCAGTATATTGTCACGACCCAAAATCCACTAAGGATCGTGATGGCGCCAGACACCATTGTCAGGCAAGCCAACACTAAATAACTAGTAACTTCTCGTTTTAGATATTTCTGAATTCACTTCTTTTATACATTTAAATGATAAAGAATAAATTTCATTGAATAATTAATGATATTTTTAGCAATTTTAAAATACTGATTAATCCCATAGACATCCCAGAACCTGGTGTCACAAGTGCATGATCAATTACTAAGGAATCGAATAAAGTACAATAACTGTCCGGAATACAAATTGGATAGAAAGTAAATACAATACGTTGAAAGAGACTATACTGGCTGCGGGTCGCCTCGAGAAATGCAGCTCACCTAGTCCCCATATCATCCATGTTGCTACGCCCAGCAGGCCACTGGAAATACATATGTCTGTGCAACAAAATGCACAGCAAGTTGTGACGACCCGGCCCGTCGTCACGTGAGTTACCAACCCGTTTTCCCCGTTATATGCTTAGTCATGCTTCAATATATGTACTTGGTGAATTTAAGTCAATTCGGATCGAGTTTGGTAGGAAATAGGACAACTAGTCTCTTTGATGAAAGAATAGTTTGGAAAAGTCAATCGAACGTTGACTTGTGAGTTAGAGGGCTCGGAATCGAATTCCGATGGTTCGGTTAGCTTCGGGAGATGATTTGTGACTTAGGAGTGCGATCGGAATTGAATTTGGAGGTCCGGTGTAGAAATAGGCTTGAATTGGCGAAGGTTGAATTTTGGTGAATTCCGGTTGTTAGGTGAGATTATGATCCGGGAGTCGGAATGGAATTTCGAGAGTTGCAGTAGCTTCGTTAGGTGATTTTGGATATGTCTGCAAATTTTCAGGTCATTCGGACATCGTCTGGTCGGGTTTTTGATTAAATATTGGTTTCGGAAGTTATAGTTGAAACTTAGGCTTGAATCCGTCATGATTTGATGATTTCTGTGTTTAAGGACGTGTTTTTATGATTGGAACAAGTTCGTATGATATTTTGAAGTAGGTTGGTGGTTTTGGTTGAGGTCCCGGGGGCCTCGGGGTGATTCCGAGTGGTTAAACGGACCATTTTTGGTTATGGAACACAGCAGATTTTCTGCTGGAGTGTTGCAGGTATGTTAGTCATCGCGTTCGCGTAAGGAGTACCGCGAATGCGTAAAGGAAAATTGGAGCCCTGGAATTTTTACCTTCGCGTTCGCGAAGTGGAGTCCGCGTTCGCGAAGCTTTGGCATTTTTGGCCATCGCGTTCGCATGAAGGGCGACGCGTTCGCGTAGGCCTGGAAG
>MDKF010541992.1:0-12784 GCA_026770625.1 Nicotiana glauca
AATTAATCTAACAAACTAAAACATTAAGCATAAATACGTCTAATAATTTTAAAATAATACAAATTGTCTTAAAATAAAATAATACATATATAGCATATTTTAAAAATAATACGTTACCATCATATTCTATGATTTGAGCATTTATAGTTTTATACCCTAAATATATACACTATATGTTAAATTTCAACAATTTTAAATTACGTTAATTAGTATACAATAATTGGTATATTCATGGTATATTTATAGTATATTCATAGTATATTCACGGTATATTCATGTTATATTTACGTTTTGGGCCGGTCCGGGCCGGGCCGTTTAACCGGTTTAATGGCACTGTTCATCTAACGGGTTTTATCGGGCCAGGTAACCCGTTTAAAAAATTTAAACCGTCCAAACCCAGCCCAGCCCCTACCCAGCCCAGCCTAGCCCCCCTTACCGGTCCGGGCCGGTTCCGGGTTCTACCGGTCTGTGCCGGTCCGGAACCGGGCTGATCCGGCCCGCTTAACACCTCTATTGCTAACGAAAACAAACGAATGTAACCCGATAACATTCAATGAAGAATATTCTTCAGTATTAATACATAATCCGTTATAGAGAATTTTGGTATTCATAGCCTGTCGTTACACATTCATTAATGGCCCCAATAATTATCATTTAAGAGGAGCTTGATCTTAGGACCTTATTCCCTAGGTGTAGCTATGAATAATGACTTCAACAACCATTGTAAAGAGGAATTTTTTTGACAAACTGGTCAAAACTAAAACATCTAACCTATTAGTAAGACTAACCCATATCTAATCATTTTTCGGACTAACCCATTCCAAACATTGACCCGACCCGAATAAAAAGTTCAAACTAAAAAAAGACGCGCCACTTCCATCTAACGCTAGGTTATCTATACCCCTACTATCATACTTTAGAACAAAAATATTCTTATTTTGGATGGAGTGCCACGTGGCAGCACCAGATTAAAACGACCCATTTTTTTCCCGATCCGTTAAAAAAAAACCCCACAAACCGACCCCTAATTTTATTTTTTTCAATTTTTTTTTAAATTTCAGTTTTTAAAAAACGAAAATATTTTTGTTAAAAAACGAAAATATTTTTTTTCATTTTTTACAAAAAAAAAATCAGTTTTTACAAATTTGTTTTCTGTTTTTACAAACAAAAAAAATAATGCTTTTAAAAAAAACTGGAAAAAAAATTCAAAATCGAAAATATTTTGTTGAATTTTTTTTTTCAGTTTTTAAAAAACGAAAATATTTTGTTAAAAATAATTTTTTTTTCTGTTTTTACAATTCTTTTGTTTCAGTTTCTACAAAAAAAAAAATGCTTTAAAATAACTGAAAAAATATTTTTTTGTAAAAACCGAATTATTTTTTGTAAAAATTGAAAAAATAAATAAAAAAAGACTTTACTAAATTAGTGGACTACTGGTGCATTAGTTTAAAAGAAACAAAAATATTTTGCAAAATATTTTTTTTTTAAGTTTTACAAAAGAATAATTATTATTTTTAATTCATCATTGACGCAACGGTCAAATGGCATAAGTGATCCAAAAAAGTGGATGGATGAGTATTTTTAGCCAAATAGGTAGATGAGGGGTATTTTAAAACCTTTTTCAATAATTTAGGGTTATTTTTAACCCTTTTCCGATATATCAAATGCAAAGTTAATTAATCTTTGATTAAAATTATTTAATATTTTATTTTTTGCGAATATTTCAAACTAAATTATAATACATAGTTTAAATTTAGAAAGAAAAAACAAATAGGAAATTGGCGCAGTTTAATTATCATAATAGATGTTATTAAATATTAATCCTTCTCTCTCTAAAAAAAACAGATTATTCCTGGCCCACAGCTACTCCGTAAAATAAGAAAATAAAGAAAAAAGAGGTAAAAAAGCAATTAACTTCACGTTTCACTGAGTGCGTCGGCAGATCTGGGCGAGACTGTGGATTCCCAAACGCGTCACGGCTGTTGAAAAAGCAGAAGAGAGAGGAATAGCTGATCTCCATTCCACACTCTCATTCATCTCCTGTTATTGGTCTCTACTACTAACAATTTACACACTCAAAAAAAGAAAAAAATAATATATATATATATATATACAGAGGAGGTCCAATGGCGTTAAATCGATCAACATGTAGTCCGAAGGTGTTGAAAGCAGTATTGGGTTTGATGGCAATAAGCTTAGCAGCCTATATTTTAGGTCCACCTTTGTATTGGCACTTAATGGAAGGCATAGCTGCTGCTTCTTCTTCAGTTACTACTTGCCCTCCTTGTAATTGTGATTGCAATTCTGAACCCTTCTTTTTCATTCCTCCAGGTATTCACATTTGCCCCTGATCTGCTCTTATATCTGCCCTTAACTTACAATAATTTCCATTTTATGAATATGGTTATTTTGTTAATCTTCTCACTTACTTAAAGACCCACTTGTGAATCTGGTCACTTGATTGAAAGATCTCAATCGTTTGTTTTGATCTGCTTTCTAAATGAAGCAGAGCTCAATTCATTGCCACTGACTTGTTTTCTATATTCTGATAGCTGCAGATATGGAATCAAAATCCTGTTAAAATACCTCCCACTGATTCAGAATTATAGTTCTCAACTTCTAATCTCGGCCCAAATTAGGGAATTTCATATTGGTTCAATAATTATCAGGCCTTTTTATAGTCTTTGAAATATTAGTATGCCTTGATTCAGGAATGTGTTAACCTAAATTAAAATATTCCCCAAATCGTCCTGGTTGTTGTTATATGTATTTTGGGATTTTCGGAGAAAGGGCATTTTGTTATTAACATTGAAGAATGAATAAACATAAATTAGTTTTCCTCTTATTTCACTTGCCATCTTGATGTCAAGGCTAATACGGTTAACTAGTCATTTACTGTTGGAATTGTCATTTCCTATGATCTGGACACCATATCTTTTTGTGAGGCTTGTTTAGAGTATCTGGTTACACGAAGACACTGGTTTGTCGATAATTGCTTGAATTGACATCTTACTTTGTTTGTCTTGCAGGTTTGAGCAATGCTTCTTTGACAGGTTAGTGTCATGAGGATATGCAGTTATTTGATTTTCGTTGATTAAGATATCATTTATTCTGTAATCTGCTGCAAGATTAGTGTTTTCATCCAGTCATTATTTTCTTCTTCTAGCTTTAATTTGATGGGACTTACCTTTCTTTAACATTGAGATCATCGATACCTTTTCACGATTTTACTATTCTAGAATTTAAGGTCTAGTATTTCAGCACCGTTCTAGGTTGGTGTTATCAAATGCTTTCTCCCTCTAAAGTTGGTACACTCCATAAGTACCTTGATGTAATGGGACCTACAGATGATATATTTGAGATGTTTTCTAATCAGATTTATGCTGTATGTCATTAGTAACCAGTCTTCGACTAATTAAGTAAACCCTTATGGTCTCTTTGCTTGCATCTGTTGAGATGTTAAACGATTCCTTGATTGGAATGTTTTGTCACACATGAAGATTTTAGCTTTGACCTTAAAAACCTATGTGCTGGTATAACCCTTGGTTTTTTCTTGAGTGAAGTGACCTGACACTGTTTTTGACCGTTAAAGGATCCGTTGACTGGCACAACTACATTTAACATGAAAATGGCAGTAGACTGATATAAAATTACAAGAACAGATCCAAAAATTTAATACAAGTTTTCCTCCTAGAAATTCCATGACCATTCCCATCACTAGCCTGATAACAAATTCAAAGAGTTTTCGGACATGCCTTCCTTCTTCGCTCTCTATCTTTTCTCCTCATTTCTCTGTTCTTTCCCTCAATCTGAAATTTACTTTGGCTACTAAGACAAGAGCACACATAATTTGGGACAGTAAATGAGCCATCTCTTTTTTGTTGAAGTCTAAATGAATAAAACGTGAATTGTGATTAATTTAAATTGTGAAACCATTTGAGTAGATTTATAGCGGTTATCTTCTTTATAAATGTGAGATTGGTGTTTAATTTTCTTTAAATGGACAAGAAAGAGAAAAATTCATATGAGTTTATATTCAGATTCATCTCATCTGAATAACTTTTTTTTTTTTTGCCTTTTCGAATAGATGATAACTTGTACATTTGAAGAAGAGTATCTTAGTCTTAGTTTGCTTTTGGGGCACACATGAAGTTCATGTCTGAAAGAAGCTTGAGTGACATTTGTATAGAACTATTTATTTAATATGGTGGTGTCCGGGCCATGGCTTGACTATTCCACCGCTCTCTCCTCCTTCCCTTCAGCATAGGCGGCGAGTAACTTATCCACAAGGCTTAGGCAAATGGAAAGAAATCACTAGTGCTTTTTGTCTCTGTTGGGACTTGAATTTCGGTCTACAAAGTTTGCACCTATTTCATTGACCACTAGGACACACTCTTGGGTGCCATTTTGTAGAAAACCATATTATTGTGTAGGTTATATGGTATGCAGCTTGTATATCGGACTTTTGCTCACATTAATAAAATTATTTACCTTGTAAAGAAAAACTTAGAAGATATCTTGTGACTGGGGACATGAGACTTTCTAGTACTTGGTAGGGAAATTTTCCATTTTGTAAAAAGGACATTTGCGCGTCATTGTTGTAAACACATTTATTTTGTTGCATATGATAAACAAACATCTCAAATGTGATGGTTGAGTTTGAGGACTTATGCCATGATTTATCCAATCCTGTAATGCGTTGAAATTATGCAAATCTCTTGATGATCTGCAACTCTGCAAGTGATTGACATCTTAATAAGCTGAATATGTTCAAAATATCCTAGAGTTAAAAAAATGTTAATTTTCTTCGCTTTAACAGCAAACCTCCTATATTTATGCTCTTTCATTGTAGTAACCATTAACTCTTCTTTCTGAGGATTGAAATCTATATTTTGTGACTTGAAATCTAAAATCTTGGATTTCCATTCTTATTTCAATGTTTTGCAGATTGTGCTAAGCGTGATCCAGATGTTGGTGAAGACACAGAAAAGAACTTTGCTGACTTGTTGTCTGAGGAACTTAAATTGCGAGAAGCTGAGGCCTTGGAAAATCAGCGGAAGGCTGACATGGCACTTCTTGAAGCAAAAAAGTTGACATCCCAATATATGAAAGAGGCAGACAAGTGCAATTCTGGAATGGAGACGTGTGAAGAGGCAAGGGAAAAAGCTGAGGTAGCTTTATTGGCACAGAAGAAACTGACTGCTACGTGGGAGATGAGGGCGCGTCAAAAAGGATGGAAAGAAGGGGCAGCCAAGTCTCACACTCAGTCTCAGGGAAATGTACAGACTATGTAACATCGCCATGGCCTCAAGTAGCATATCTCCACTTCTGGTGGCAACAAAGTTGTCTATTGTTAAGTCTCAGCTCCAAATGGCGTTGTCATACTAATGGATTCCATCTGTTTTGAACCATACACCCAAGTTTAGTGTAGAGGCCACTATATTATTTCTATCTCTATATATCTAGTCATCTGAAACAGATTGCCATTACACTGTAAGGCAAAGCCTTTCTATTTATCCTGCTGTGTTAAAATTCCACTAGTAAAATTTTGAGTGTAGATTGTCATCAACTGCCATACAAAATTTTCATCTGTAAGAATGTCATTTATCATCCTTCTATATCCGCAGAGATGAAGGTAAACCATGAAGTATCACAACTCGTCGTATTTATACATGTTTTTGAGGTTGGTGAAGCAATTCTGACATCCTAGCTGATTTACTTGTTATGCTAAAGGAGACAAAGTTGAGATGATTCTCAATTTCTCTCCCTAGGTCACTTGAACCTTGTCTCCCTATATTCTGGCACCAAGTTTGGAAACAGATTACAACAAAGCTATCACCATAGTAATGGTAAAAAAAGACACGTTACCAGTAGAGATTAGAACATCTGAGCACAGGGAGTGGAAACATAGCTCTTAACTCTCAAGTTAGATGAATTACTAATACTTTATAATCACCCAAATTTTGTATCGTGGCAGAGGCTTTATTTATAATCCTTGATTTGTGTCTCACACGTTATTAGAGGCGTTTCCATGATTTCAAGATTATGGTTTCGGGATCCTAATCTTTTTAAGTTATTGAGTTTTAAATTAATAATTATACATATTTAATGAAAACTTTAAAACAAATACATAATTTGAACCAAAGTTACTCGGTTTGGTCGAACTCGTGGCTCCTCCTCTGCACGTCATAACATATATTTGCACCATGCACAAGGACTGGAAATAAGTGTCTACAACCATGTCTATGAATTAGCAACAAGTTCTTATTTCTGGATAGCTACCATGAATAAAACTTCAATTTCAAACTTTTCATTTCGATATTTGTGGATCAGAAACAAAAAGGCAGAAAGAATGGTGAGTTCTTGATCCACCAAGGTTGGCTCATTTCAAGCTATACTACTTTGAAAGAACCAAGTTCACCTATGTCAAGCACAAACTTCACAGTAGGGATATGGCATACCATACATAAAGCAAGTTAGAGATGAAAACAAAATCCAAAAATCATAACATATGCGAATATCACCATAACACACATTGTGTACAGTCCTTGCGCCACACTCACAAGCACATACACTCTCGTCATCTCATGTATGCAAGAAGAGGGAATCTCCCCTTCATTCGAGGGGATATTCAAGTGGAATTATTGACTCCACCTATATTTATTTTACTTTGTGTGATACATTCAAGTGAGCGTTACAGAGTATTACAAAAATAAAAGCGCACACACTAATGAGCAATTCAAATTCATTTAAACAACAACGTAATATCGTGCCATGCAATGACAATGCGGAGATCAATGCTCTACTTGTACACATGATTGAGAGAGAAACTCTACTTTCATCCAGAACGTTTTAGGTATGATTATTAGCGACTCACATACATAAGCTAAATTGAATGAAATCTAGTTATGCCAACAATTTTTTTTTTTTTTTGAAAAACTTAAAAATTATTCTTTCTTATTTTTTGGTGGAAAATTTGTTTGCAAAACTTAAAATTTGCAAAAAATCATTTTTATGACTTAAAATAAACAAAAGAGGTTTTTACACGATTGCTCCCTATTTAAAGATTATTTTCATAAATAATAGCATTCTTTGTTTATTTCAAATGTGATAGATTTTTTTTTTTTTATCTTTTTAGCAGAATTGAAAAATTATGTGGTTATTTAAAAAATCTAATGCGCCCCCCCCCCCCCCCCCCCCAAAAAAAAAAAAAAAAAAAAATTCGTTCCTATCCTTACATTAATTATGTCAATGTTATTAATTTGGTATCTTCTCTCTCTTTCATAAAGTTATCGTGATTTCTCCAAAAAAGTTCCCAATTCTACCATCTCTCAATTTTGAGAATTCATCTTCTTATTATTCATTTTTATTGATAATTTAAATCTCTGGATATTAAAAATCTTAGGTTCTTATACACATTGTATATGACTATATATTTTAAGTATAATATATTAAAATACACATGATGCACTTAAAATACACATTATATACTTAATACTAATATTTTCAGAGTTAGTTTTTGGAAGAATTTTTTATTGTTTTGTATTAAAAAGATAAAGAGTCCCTGAAAGGAAGGGAATTATTGGAAGTCTATTTTTACTCAATCATGATTCTTGAAAGAGATTCTTAAAACAATAATTGGACGTGATTTTCGATCAAAGGTCTATTTTTGGATAGTTATTTACTGAACGTAAATTTCCTGTAAAAATAGCATGGTATAGCCAGTTTTCGGACTGGTCAATCAAAAATAGCCAGCGTTTACCAAGTCAATAAAAAATAGCCATTATTTTGCTGCATTAGATATCAGTCCAGCATAATATACCGGAGTTCGGTGCACCTGTGTATGAACTCCAGCGTATTATGCTGGACCGGTATACTTTGATGGCTCCAGTATAATATACTGGAGACTGAAGCACCGGTGCTCCAAACTCCAGTATGTTATACTGGACCAGTATACTTGCTGGAACTCCAGTATATTATGCTGGAGTTCTAGTGTAGTTATGCTGGAACTCCATCATATTATGCCGGAGTTCCAGCATGCTTATCCTGGAACTCCAGTATAATATGCTGGAGTTCAAGTATACTTATGCTGGAACTCCAGCATAACATACTGGAGTATTTTTCGGGTTTTGAATTGTGTTTTCGCTCAGATTTATCTTTATATAAAAAGTGGCTAAATTTCAATTGCTTTTGAAATTAGGCTATTTTTAAACGACCAATTGTAAATCTGGCTATTTTTGAATTTCTCCCAAATTTCCTTTGGCCAAATATGAAACATTTGGTTTACTGCTACATATATATTATATTTTGTTTAATATTGTCTAGTTATGAAACTTTCCGCCCATTTAAATAAGGAATTTTTACATTCCTATCCCACTTAGAAAACTTTTTTTATCCTATATATTTAAGGTTTGAGTAAATTACATTTATTACACCAAATTACCATTTCTATGCCATATCTAATTAAGTTTATAATTAATGAGATATTTTCTACTCCTTAATTAAAGCATTTTCGTTTTTTTCCCAGTACTAATCCCTTACTTTCTCTCTCCTAACCCCTCATCCCCGTACCCCCATGTTCTTTTTACCCTCCCACATTCTTTCTACCATTGCCCTTCTTCTGAAACCACCCAATTTCCCTCTAAATTCAAACAAAATTCAACAAACCCTTTAAACAAATTCCTATCCACATTTTTATTTAGTTGAAGTTCATCAATGAAGAACAAGGAAGGTTCGAAAAAGAGTCCAAAAAAATTTGAAGTTAAACCATGAAGAACATCAAATCTCCCAAAAAAATACCAAAAAAATCTACAGTAGGTGATATCCCCTCTTTCGATTTGGGTGTTTTAACATCAAAATCACCACAAAAATAAGTAAAATCTACACATGCAATGGAACCTACTACTCACAGTTCATCTCCTAGACAAATTCGCGCTGAGATGAGAACAAAGCAAATGCAGATGTAGATACTAGAGGAAGTACTACACCAGGCGGCAAACAACCGTCTTAATTTTGTAGATTATTTGTAGTTGTGATTTTCTACAGTTTATAATTGTAGATAAATTGTAGACTGTTTTTTGCAGAAGATTTTGTAGAAGTTTTAGTCGTTTTGAATTTGTGAAAACAGAAAACAATGCATCTACAATCAGAATACAAATAATCTACAATTTATCTACAAAATATCTACAAACTGAATACATTGAATTTTAATATCTCAATTCTCATTTCAATTGTAGATAATTTGTGGATATAGTAAAATTTTTGTAGTCATCCATTTTAGGATGTCAAACATTGTAGTTAAATTATACTATAACTATTGCAATTTGTAGAAATTTGTGAAAATAATACTGCTTCATACATAATTAAATTAATTTGTATTTTATTTGACTAGATTTTGTTCTAGACATAGATTGTAGTTTTATTTAAAGATAATATTTTGAAATCAACAATTTCTAATCATAGATTGTGTCACACCTCCTTTTTCTTCTACTACACCCCGTGAAGGGCATAATAAAAGAAGTTTTTTCCAATTAAAGGATAATCGAAACGGGATTCGTTTAATAAGAGATTCAGAGTCGCCACTTGGGAAATTTATGGTGTCCCAAGTCATCGGTTTGAATCCTGAATCGAGGAAAAGGTTTGACTCTATATTACAGTCGCGAACCAGAAATCTGAGTAAGGAGTTCTGTTAACCCGGGAGAAGGGGTTAGGCACTCCCGAGTTTCGTGGTTCTAGCACGGTCACTCAACTGCTATATTTAGCAAAAATCTGATTTTAATACATATTTTAACTTATATGCTTTTAACTTTGAATCGCTTTTATTATTATTATTATTATCTTTTTTTAAAGAGAATTGCAACGTCGTGAAAACACGCCTCGAACCACGTCACATAAATGCACCCGTAGTTTTTGACATATTTCGACTTCGTTGGGATTTGAATTTGGGTCACATAAATGTGCACCCGAATTTAAGAAGGTAATATTATTAAATGTCGGGCCTAAAGCAACTAGCGTATTAATAACTTTGCGGGAAGCCATGAATTTTTCTAAATGGCACGTCCCAAGGTCTAAAATATTTTTTAAAGAAGTATTTAAGAGGGCCACGCAGTTTGTGATTTTATTTGGTGCGACACACCTCATTTATTTTAAGGCCAACCTAAGAGACTACAATTTTTCTACCATGTATTGTCTCTAATAATAAAATAACAAGCCCTAATTAATTAACATGTCAATGCAGCATTACTAAGATATTCAAATAAGTGTCAAATTTAAACAAAGCAACTTCAAGGAAGCCTCAGCGTTTTGGGCCTTAAAACAAGCCCTAAACCGGTTCAATCCCACCTGTTTGAAGAAACATTGCCTACACATGGGCCTCGTGCAGACGGAAGCAAGCCCAGACTCTATTTAACCAAAGGGCTGTCCAATTTGGCCCACACACGAGTCCAATTCTGAACTTAACCCAATTTTTCATACATATTCTACTCATGTGCAATTTGGAAGTCTAACATACTTGTTCTGAAAATTTCAACAACTCACTGATTGAAACCACTATGTATTATAAAATGTATTTGCAGATTGAACTTAGAATCGATTCAGTGAAATAAACCTATCGTTTTTGTCTTTTGAAACATGCCAAGAGTGCTAGATTTCATATAGTCAATTAGACTTGAAGCAATTATTTGCGTGAAGTTATTAAGCCATGAATTAACACAAACAACTGTAAGAAACCATGATTAGCTAGAAGGATTGTCAGCTATATGATGAAATCAATTCAAATGATCGAATCTAAACCTATTACTACTTATGATTCTCCTCTTAACACACATGAAACTAACTTTAGCATTCTAAATAGGAAAGCTAGACTTGACCTCACGTTAATAACCAACCAAATGAGCTACAGAAAGTCCGAAAAATTTCATACAGTCCAATTTAGTTACAACATTTAACTACTAAAATGGAATTTAACTAAACTAAGCTGAATACATGCTGATAACATAATTTCAGGCAACGAATGACTGGATTCCCATTTCAACTTCTCAAATCAGATATACAACACCACAGTTTAGAATTTATACCTGGAAATTGTAATATAAAAATGAGAAGGAGAGGTCAGCAGCAGTTATGCAACAACTGGAACTCAGCAACAACAATGAAATTGATCTCAACCCAGAATAAATTCAGAAATAGCTGAGGAATAGGTCACAGAAGAACAAAAACCACCAGATAACCCAAAACAACTTGATTGAATCCAAATCCAAGCTCGAAATTAAACCAGAAAAGAGCTGAAGCTTCAGAAACCCAACACTCAAGGAATTTTCAAGTCATTCTTCACTTATTTATGTCAGAAGTCAGATCAATAGCCAGATTTCGAAATTACCCTAATGAAATGCAATGAAATAGTATTCGTGTAGGTTTTTCTGTTATTTTTTGTTTATTTTGTATTTGTTTTTGGAGGAGCTAAGATCTAAAAGAGTTTTTGGATTTCAGATCTGATTTGTGGATCTGAAATTCAAATTCAGCTTGTGGAAACTGTGGAGTACTTTTTTGGGAGGAGTTTTTTAGAGCTGAAAACTTGTCAAAGAAGGCAAAGGGGGTACCTTTTATAGGAAGAAAATCAAGTGAAGCTTCTAGATTGCACTACCCATTTTCCCCCTCTTTTTAATTTCAATTTTGCATTTACAATCCTTTTTTTAATTTTTATTTTTGCTTACATGTCCCTAAAGTTGTGACTTGTGTTTCAAGTTATACTATTAGATTTCCTGAAATTTCACTTTGAACCCCACCTAGAAGCTTCTAGGGAGTTCTAAATCAGTTATTGCTAGATTCTCTTTGTCTAAAAGCCTATACTACCCCTGAATTTATTTTGAAATTACCAAATAACTGTCAATTAACCCAACCCCCATGGTTAACTAAAATCTAAATTATTCAGTTATAACCAAACAACAATTAAAATTTGAACTAACTAATCTAGCTAAACAAACTGAAATTAACATAATAGGAATCCTAAATGTATCATAGAACTAATGTAACAATAAATTTAATCGATTAAAATCAAGCTGACACTAATTGCGAACAAAAATCAGAAAAATGCAAAGTAACAGACAAACATGGAATCAAATCGAACGATTCAAACTACTAATCAACAACACTAAACTATATGGTAAAAAAAATCAAAACCTAAATCAAAATCCCAAATTCATCACAAAAATAACAAAAGTCAAACAGAACAAAAATAAGAACAAAATCACTGATGAAAACAAATAAGAAAGTAAGAAAAAATACCTCGAACTTCTGACTCAAACTCGAACACTGGTGCCCCCCCCCCCTGATAAATTCAGACCATAATCATCCCTAATTAGGTGTTTCCATGAGAAAACACCTAATTAAGGGTTATTATGGCCCAAACACCCTTTATCCCCAAATTGTAGTCATTAGGGTTCTTGGTCAAATTTTCGATTTAAGATTCGAAACGAACAGGGATGATTTGAAGGCGGAGGGTTGTGGATTTGGGATGAGGGATGTGAGAAGAGTGTATGGTGTTAATTTGGATGAGTTTGGGGAAGGTAGGGTTTTGGCCGGATTTTTGATCTAAAATTCGAGAGGACTGACAGGGATTTGGAAGAAACTAATCGTAGATTTGTAATGAGAAGATTGAGATGGTGCAAGGGTGTAAATTTAGAGAGGTTTGGATGCCGGTCGTCGCCGTAGGCGATTTTTGGTGGGCGGCAGGCGGTGGCGTTAGGTTATCTGTGTATAGGGTGATCTGAGATGATAGTGGGGGGGG
>MU692422.1:10157-25251 GCA_026770625.1 Nicotiana glauca
CGCTGCCTCAAGTTCAACTCTTTCTGCTTGAACAAGTATTGCAAACTCTTGTGATCAGTGTATACCTCACACGTCTCACCATATGAGTAATGCCTCCAAATCTTCAAAGCATAAACAATGGCTGCCAACTCTAGATCATAGACTGGGTAATTCTTCTCGTGGATCTTCAACTGCCTCGAAGCATAATCAATGACCCTGCCATCTTGCGTCAATACTGCGCCAAGCCTAATACGGGAAGCATCACAATAAACTGTATAAGGCCCTGAACCTGTGGGCAAAACCAATATCGGTGCCGTAGTCAGAGCTGTCTTGAGCTTCTGAAAGCTCTCCTCGCACTCATCTGACCACCTGAACTGAGCACCCTTCTGGGTCAACCTGGTCATCGGGGCTGCTATAGATGAGAATCCCTCCACAAATCGATGATAATAACCGGCTAACCCCAAGAAACTCCGAATCTCAATCGCTGAAGCTGGTCGAGGCCAATTCTTGACTGCCTCAATCTTCTTCGGGTCTACCTAAATGCCCTCTACTGATACTACATGACCCAAAAATGCAACTGAACTCAACCAGAACTCGCACTTTGAGAACTTGGAATACAACTGACTATCCTTCAGTGTCTGAAGAACCACTCTGAGGTGCTGCTCGTGCTCCTCCTGACTGCGGGAGTACACACTATCACGAACAAGTCCAAATAAGGCCTGAACACTCGGTTCATCAACTCCATAAATGCTGCTGGGGCATTGTCCAGCCCAAATGACATGACCAAAAACTCATAATGCCCGTACTGAGTGCGAAATGCTGTTTTAGGGACATCAGACGCCCTAATCCTCAGCTGATGATAGCCTGATCTCAAATCTATCTTTGAAAACACCTTCCCACCCTGCAACTGGTCAAACAAATCGTCAATCCTCGGCAGTGGATACTTGTTCTTTATCGTCACCTTGTTCATCTGCCGGTAGTCAATGCACATTCTCATCGATCCATCCTTTTTCTTCACAAATAGAACAGGCGCATCCCAAGGAGAAACACTAGGCCCGATGAAGCCTTTCTCAAGCAAATCATGCAACTGATCCTTTAGCTCCTTCAGCTCTGGGGGGCCATAAGATACGGCAGAATAGAAATGGGTTACGTGCCTGGGGCCAGATCAATACAGAAATCAATATCCCTGTCGGGCGGCATACCCGGCAGGTCTGAAGGGAAAACCTCTGGGAAATCCCGAACAATAGGAACTGATTCAATAGAAGGAACCTCTGTGCTGGAATCACGAACCTATGCCAAATGAGCTAAACAGCCCTTCTCGACCATGCGTCGAGCCTTAACATATGAGATAATACTGCGGGTGGCATGTCTTGGGGTCCCTCTCCACTCCAATTTGTGGTACATCTGGCAAAGCCATGGTCACGGTCTTGGCGTGACAAATCCAAGATCATATGATACGGGGACAACCAATCCATCCCCAATATAACATCAAAATCCACAATGCCTAGAAGCAATAAGTCAACACGGGTCTCAAGACCCTCAAACACAACCACAGGAATGATGCACCCGGTCGACTACTATGGAGTCGCCCACCAGTATAGATATGTAAATAGGAATACCCAAAGCATCACTGGGCATAATCAGGTAGGGTGCAAAATAGGACGACACATACAAATACGTAGACCAAGGGTAAATTAGCACTGATGTATCTCTAATACAAATCAGAGTTGTACCTGTAATGTCTGCACCTGAAGACTCAGCCTCTGGCCTAGTTGCTGGTTGGCCCCTACCTCTGGCGACCTGAACTCCACCTCTAAGACCTCTACCTCCACCCCTAACACCTATGGCACCGACCCTAGCTGGCTGGACAGGCTGTGGAACCCCCGGTGCCTGAATCATAACACGAGAACTCTGATGCTGGAAGCTGCCATAAACTCGAGGGCAATATCTGACAGTGTGCCTCGGATCACCGCAAGCATGGCAAGACCTCGTCTGCTGCGGCTGAGCACCCCTCAACCTCGGGCAAATGCTCCTGTTGTGACCATACTCACCAAACTCCTAACACCTACAAGAACGCTGCAGCTGATGGAACTGAGACTAACCCTGGCGACCTGAATGACCACCTGAAGAACCACGAGAGACATGGGGAGCTGACTGAAAGGGCCTGGGAGGATGGCCTCTACCATAAGCACCTCTACCTCCAGACGAGGTACCACTGAATCTGCCTGCATGATGGGGCCTCTTATCCGACCTATGACATCCTCGCTGTGGCAGGACCACCTCAACTCTACGGCCCACATTTGCCGCCTCCTGAAAAGTGACCTCACTCCTGGCCCGAACCTCTGTACCCAACTGATCTGCCATCACTGGCTGAACTCCTGGAAGCAGACCTGCTCGAATGACACTCTCCATGAAGCCTACCAATTGGACTAGAGCATCCCGGAGATCCGGGGTGAACATGACCCCTCCAGGGACCTGAGCTGGGCCCACTGGAGCTGCTGGGATGGAAACCTCCTCTTCAAAACCGACCTGAGGCTCCACCACTGGGGCCGCTGCTGAGGTCTCAAACTGCGGTGTGGTAGATGAAGAAGCACGTGTTCTCGCCATCTACGAAAGAACAGAGCAGGAAAGACAATCAGTGTTGAGAAACAGAATCGCACGACAAGAGAGAACAAAAGTGAAACTTTTCCGAACTCCGTAGCCTCTGGGGGATAAATACAGACATCTCTGTACCGATCCCTCAAACTCTTCCAAGTTTGTCCGTGAGTAGCGAGACCTATGCAACCTAGAGCTCTGATACCAACTTGTCGCGAACCGGATTTCCCACCATCAGGCGTCGTGATGGTGCCTACTAACGGAGTTAGGCCAGCCAAACATTAAACATATTCTAACCAATCTCGACAATATAATATACTGGAAGACAATCAAATAAATGCGGAAGTCTTTAAGTTTAATAAAATAAATCGATTGCGGAGGTTAATAACACATCACTACCCAAAATCTGGTGTCACTAACTCACGGGCTACTAAAGAGTACTGCATACAAGTCTGAATGAAAGAAAATACATGTGTCTATCTCGGAACAATAAAAACAAACTCAAATAAAGGAAAGGGACTTCGGCCCGCGAACGCCAGCTAGGCTACCTCGAGAGTCCCTGAACTGAAAGCTCGCTCTCAAAATGCTACTGCGACTCAACCGCTGCCCCAACACCTGGATCTGTGCAAAAAGATGCACAAAGTGTAGTATCAGCACAACCGACCCCATCTGCTGGTAAGTGCCTGGCCTAACCCTGGCGAAGTAGTGACGAGGCTAGACAGGACTACCAAATAGACATGTACAGTTCTATATATATATACATATACATATATATATATATATATATATGCAATAAAAGGAAAGAATACCAATACTACACAGTTAAAAAGGGAGGGGAGCATGCTATGGGGCTGTAGCAGTTTAGAATACAAGGTAAATAAATAAGGAATGAAACGGTACAACTACAAAATCAACGAGAGTAATAAACCAAAACATGGCACGGAATGTCCCTTCGTGCATTAATAATCAAAACGTGGTACGGAATGATCCTTCGTGCAAATATAACCAAAACATAGCATGGAATGTCCCTTCGTGCATTAATAATCAAAACATGGCACAGAATGATCCTTCATATATTAATAATCAAAACGTGGCATGGAATGATCCTTCGTACAAATATAATCAAAACATGGCACGGAATGTCCCTTCGTGCATTAATAATCAAAACGTGGTACGGAATGATCCTTCGTGCATAATATAATCAAAACATGACACGTAATATCCCTTCGTGCATTAATAATCAAAACGTGGCACGGAATGATCCTTCGTGCATAATATAATCAAAACAATCGTGCACGGCATCACCCATCGTGCTTTATCACTCAATCTCACCGAAACAACAATCACAAACAATGGGGTGAGGGGATAGACAAAAGTAATAAATATCCCGACAAGGGAAAACAAAGTAAACAATCAAATCCCGGCAAGGGAACAATAACAACAACCTTCACATCCTGGCGAGGGAGATAATCAATATACGTAAACAGCCCAGAAAGGGAATGATTACATCTCTTTCTCTTTCTTTCATTTCTTACTTAATAGTTACTTTATCATTCGAGCCAATGCTCCAAAGAGTTTACAAAATCATAAATTTCTTCTCATACTTTTCACATTATATAGAGTTCACCAATTAAACAAGGAAGAGTCACAACAAAACCAGAATAAGCACAATAAGGACCCACGGTCATGCTAGACACCGGTGTATAGATACTCGTCACCATGCCTATACACCGTACTCAACATTTAGCAATTAGCAAATAATATTCTAATCCTATTCCCTCAAGCCAAAGTTAGATCAAACACTTACCTCGGTCCGAAAATAGCAATCAAGCCTCTAACACCGCCTTTCCTCTAGAATCCAACTCCGAAATAACGATATCTATCCATAATTAGCTCAATATTATCAATAATGGCTTAAAAACACAATTCCATAGCCTGGAAATAAATTTCCTATCATTCTTCCAAAAATACCAAAATCCGACATCGGGCCCACATGGTCCAAAGTCGAGGCTCGGACCAAATTCCAATTACCCATAACCCCACGAGTTTAATTGTGTAATTTGTTTTAAGATTCGACCCCAAATTGAGGTTGAATTGCCCAAAATTCCAAAAACCCTAGTTCTATCCAAAATCCCCCATTTTCTACCTTGAATTTCATGATTTAGGGCTAAGAATTTGATAGATGATGATAGGAAATGAAGAAGATGAGTTAAATAATACTTACCTAAGGAACTTTGATGAAGGTTAGCTCTGAAATTCGCCTAGGTGTTGTGGAGAAGACAAGGTTTGAGACAAATGGGAATAATCCCGTAATAGCTACTATTTTGAACTTAAAAATTCGCTGGGCAAAATTGTTCATCGCGTTCGCGACATACCTGTCGCGTTCGCGATGAAGGAAGACAGGCAAGCATCGCGTTCGCGTGAAAGGGGGCGCGAACGCGTAAAAGAAAATGCTGGGGGCCCATGGACTGTTATACGCGAACGCGACAAGAGGATCGCGAACGCGGTGAAGGGGAGGGCTCAGCTACGCGAACGCGTGAATAGAAGCGCGAACGCGATGAGGGGGATGACATAACAGTGCGAACGCGGTGGGCTTTCCGCGAACGGGAAGAAGGCTGGGGCACTGGTCATCACGAACGCGGGACAAGGTCGCGTTCGCGTAGAACAAATGACCTGGGCAAGAATTGCAGAAAATCTGCTATGATTTTAGGTGTAAAACTACCCCGAACCACCTCCGAATCACTCCCGAGCCCTCGGGGCTCCCAACCAAACACACACACTAACTTAATATCATCCTACGAACTTTCTCGAGCGATCATATCGCCAAAATAATATCAAAATCAAAGAATCAAACCCCAAAACTCAAAATTTTCATTTCAAAGTTCATAACTTCCAACTTTAGCTATTTAGGTCCGAAACACGTCAAACAACGTCCGATTTCGACCAAATTTCACAGAAAGCGCTTAACGCATATTTAAGACCTGTACCGGGCGTCGAAACCAAAATACGAGCCCGATACCTATATTTTCTAACTCATTTCCATTTCCATTTTTCCTTAATATTTTCAAAAAATAATTTATCAGAAAAATTCTTTTACTCGGGTTCTGGACCTCGGATTTCGACTCCGGTCACATGCCCGAGTCCCATATTTTTCTACGGACCTCCCGGGACCGTCACATCACGAGTCCGGGTCCGTTTACCCAAAATATTGACCAAAGTCAACTATATCAATATTAATATCATATTTCTTCAAATTTTTTACAGAATTCACATATTTTAATATAAAAGCTTTTCGGCTTCGCGCCTGGACTGTGCACGCAAATTGAGAAAACTAAAAGTGAGGTTTTCAAGGCCTCGGAAGCGCGGAAAAAGAAAAAAGTACGGTGATGACCCTTTGGGTCGTCACAAAATTCTACCAATTATGTCATTTGGCGAAGAAATTGAATCAAGTGCAATTTGGAAAAGTAGAAAATTCATGCGAATGAGAATTTTCAATTTTATCAAATTTGAAATTCAAAATCAATTAAAATTTACCTTAGATTGAATGGTTAAATAAGTCAATTCAAGAATTTGTTCTATATAATTGTTGAGTTATAGGCTAGCTCAGATGCGAATTCAGGATTTAAATTATATGGGTTCAATTTTAATATTTTTAATATTGAACCCATTATATTTTTAAAGTTATGGGTTCATATATATATATTATTTTTATAATTTTAATAAATTTTTACATATAAATTTTTGCTCCGCATCAAAAAATTATGTGTTCAATTGAACTCGTAGTTAATACACTACGTCCGCCTCTGGGTTAGCTAGTGTGTATTACTTTATCCTAAGCTACAACAACGTTGCCTTACGTTCTTTTAGGTGTTTGATCCCTATTCTACTTCAAAGGTACATCGTAATGTGTAATTTGCTAATTATATACTTTCTTTATATGTTTTGTAATTGATATTTTAAGACTATTTTACTCTAACAACATTATAATATACTATGACTCAAAATTTAATAGTACACTAATTAATTTATCCGCGCTTCGCACGGTAAAAAGCGAATCCACCAAATAGCTTTTTTGTATATATATATATGCGCGCGCATGCAATCTTCTCGTTTGGAAGCGAAGCCTTCCCGTCGTATTCAACTACTATCATAAATTATATTAACTATATGTATCAGTAATTGTATTTAAAAAATTTTGAGATTTGAAGAATGTGAAAGCCAAAAAATGTCAAACAAATAAATAGGTAGTCACATAAGAGAGGTGCCATGTTAGCTTTAGTAAGTCAAAAATATTATACAAGTACTAAATCAGAAGTATTGGATAATTAAATAAAACTTGATGCCATAAAAGACCACATAAATGGATATTTTATTTATAATAATAAATATCAATTATAATGGTAGATGATGTTGGGAATAAATCTCCCACGGTAATAATATTTACGGTGATAAAAGCTGAATAATAATATAGCAGTGAGATACGGTAATCAATAAGAATAAAAGAGTGACAATGACACCAAGATTTTTACGTAGAAAACCCTTCTGAATAAGGAGAAAAATCACGACCCAGAGAGGAGCAACTGATATCACTATAGTAAGGAATTTTACACTTTATAGGCCCGAGTAAAATACTACAAAGACCACTACAACACTCAAAAGAAATAACTCTCTTTTGATATTTCACCGCACTACAATATCGCTCACACTCTCTATTTTTCTCGCAGACTATTTTCTTATACCCTATATGTGATGCCTCACTCTTTCTTTCTCTATTAGTTGGTGTGTTTAAAAGAAGTGAAAGAGCTTCACTTCTTGGAGAAAATACGTAACCTCCAAGAATGCTACAGGAGGAGCTTCAATTCTCCTCCATTCATTTCCAAACTTGGGGACCAAGTAATCATAGGCACATGCCTATTATCAAATGGGTTGTACCCCACAATCTCCCCCTCCAGTCGCATTCACTTGAAGGAGGTAACACTGGACTTCTAACTTGAGTGCATGCCGACAAGTTCTTTGCACAACTCGAACTTGTCTCTTAGTACCACCTTTGTGAAGATATCTACAGGATTCTCACTTGTGGAGATCTTCAAGACTTGCAGAGATTCACTCTCTACCTTTTCTCGGATCCAATGATATCTTACATCGATATATTTGGTCTTTGCATGGTACATGGAGTTCTTCATCAAGTCTATTGCACTTTATAGACAATATACTCCTTCTGCTGCAAGCCAAGCTCTTGAAGGAACCATTTTAGCCATATCATCTCTTTGCCAGCTTTTGTAGAGGCAATGTACTCCGCTTCAGTTGGAAGAGAGTACGGCACACTTCTGCAACCTCGACTGCCATGATATAGCTCCTCCTGAAAATGTAAACAAATATCCAGTAGTGAATTTTTTGTTATCATTGTCACATGCCATATCTGCATCTGTATAGCCTTTCAAGACTGGATCAGATCCTCCAAAGCATAAACAATCTCCTGTGGTACCTCTCAGGTACCTGAGTATCGACTTGACAGCTTCCAGTGTTCTTTTCCAGGATTTTCAAAAAACCTACTGACAACACCAACTGCGTGAGCAATATCAGGTCTAGTGCATACCATAGTATGCATCAAACTTCCTACGGCAGAAGAATAAGGAACTTTGGTCATGCTTTCCTTTTCCTCCATTGTTTCAGGACACATCTTCTTGCTCAACTTCAGATGACTAACAAGAGGTGTGCTGACTGGCTTAGCATTCTTCATGTTGAAGCATTCCAGAACACGTTCAATATACTTTTCCTGAGAGAGCCACAACTTTCTGCTTGTTCGCTCTCGAACAATCTTTATTCCCAGAATTTGTTGTGTTGGGCCTAAGTCCTTCATGTCAAAGGACTTAGATAAGTCTCCTTTTAACTTTGCAATCAGCTCTTTATCTTGTCCTACAATCAATATGTCATCCACATACAATAATAATATAATAAAGTTGTTATCAAAAAATCTTTTGAAGTATACACATAGATCAGAATATGTTTTAATGTAAGTTTGATTTTTCATGAATGAGTCAAACTTCTTGTACCACTGCTTTGGTGCCTGCTACAACCCATAAAGACTCTTATTCAGTTTGCACACCATGTGTTTCCTTTCAGCTACTTCAAATCCTTCTGGCTGCTCCATATAGATCTCCTCTTCCAAATCTCCATGAAGAAATGCAGTTTTCACATCCAACTGCTCTACTTCAAGATCTAAGCTAGCTGCTAAGCTCAAGATTGTACGAATAGAAGTCATTATGACAACAACTGAAAAAATTTCATCAAAATCAATACCTTTCTTCTGTTCAAAGCCTCTAACCACCAATCGAGCTTTGTATCTAACCAGCTTGCCATTTCCATCTTTCTTGAGTTTAAAGACCCATTTACATTTGAGTGGTCCTTTACCCTTTGGAAGTTCAACCAACTTGTACGTGCTATTTTTTTTGTAGAGATTCCATCTCTTCTTGCATAGCTTTCATCTACTGGTTCTTTTCTGGATGGGACAACACCTCCTTAAGACTTTCTGGCTCCCCCTCATCACTGATGAGGACATACTCCATGGAAGGGTACCTACATGACTCTACCCTTGGCCTCTCTGATCTCCTCAGAGGTTGAGGTTGTTCTTCTCCCTGAGTGGGATACTCCTTGCTCGACATCATCATCAAGTTGATGCCTCTGCTTAGTAACCTTACCAGGTTGCTCTTCCTTCTCGAATACCTCGTCGGTCGTACTTTTTGCACTTGTGGGATTGTTAGAAGAATAAGAAATGATAACAAGATTAGGGATTATACCATTCTTTGTCTTCTCTGATTGATCATCTACAGCTCCAACTTTACTTTCTCGGAACATTACATCTCTGCTTCTAGTGACCTTCTTCTTTACAAGATCCGACAATCTGTACCCGAACTCTTCATCTCCGTATCCGATGAATATGGAGGGAACAAATCTATTATCCAGCTTTATTCTCTGCTCCTTTGGTACATGTGCAAAAACTCTGCAACCTAACACCTTTAGATGTGAGTAGGACACCTCCTTGTTAGTCTAAAATTTCTCTGAGATGTCAAACTCCAATGGAACCTATGGACTCCTATTGATCAGCTAACAAGATGTCTGAAATGCTTCACCCAAGAATGACTTAGGCAGTTTAGACATTCTGAGCATGGTTCTCACCTTCTCAACAATGGTGCAGTTCATCCTCTCGGCGGCACCATTGCGCTGTGGGGTTCTAGGAACTGTCTTTTCATGTCTGATCCCATGACTTGAACAATACTCTTCAAATTCCCTTGAAGTGTACTTACCTCCATTTTCACTTCGTAGACGCTTTAGCTTTCGACCCGTCTCCCTTTCCACCAGAGCATGAAACTTCTGGAGAAATTGAAACACTTGATCTTTGGTTTTCAAGATATAAACCCACAATTTACGTGAAGCATCATCAATAAAAGAAACAAAATATTTGTTACCGCCCATCGATTCAATTTTCGTTGGACCACAAACATCAGAATATACTAAATCAAGCATATTCAATTTTCTTTCATACGATGTCTGAAATGAGACTCTATGATGCTTACCAAATAAACAATAGTCACAAGGTTTTACTATTGTACCTTTGGCAAAAGAGATGAGTGATTTCTTGGCAAGAATCTGCAATCCCTTCTCGCTCATATGATCCATTCTTTTGTGCCACAAATCTGTAGAAATCTCATCTTATACCATGTTCAATTCACCTCGGCATATTTCTGCATTTGTCTTTTACAACGTGCTACGAGCAGCTCCCTTTGCAATCACCAATGATCCCTTGGTGAGTCTCCATTTTTGATTTGAAAAATAGTTTTTGTACCCATCTCGGTCCACAGCAATTCCCGAAATCAAGTTCATCCGCAAATTAGGTACATGCCGCACGTCCTTTAGAACTAATGTGTATCCGACATTTTTCTTGATACAAATATCACCAATCCCCGCAATCTTTGAGTAACTTGTGTTATCCATTCTCACAGTGTCCAAAATCACCTGCTACATATCATATGTGGTGTCTTCATCAATGATGTTATTTACCACGTCATCTGATAAGTGCAACTTGATTGCACTAGCAGCCTTTTCATCCAAGTCAGCACATGTCACGACCCGGATTTATCCCACCATCGGGCGTCGTGATGGCGCCTACTAACGTAGCTAGGCCAGTCAAATATTACACATTCTCTATCCAACCTCAATAATATAATATTCTAACAATAATTAAATAAGTGCGGAAGACTTTAGTTTTAACAAAACGATATAAAAATGCGGAAGTTGAAACACATCACTACCCAAAATCTGGTGTCACTAGCTCAGGACTACTATAGAATACTACAACAAGTCTGAATGAAAGAAAAATACATATGTCTGTTTCGGTACAATGAAAACAAACCGAAATAAAGGAAAGGGACTTCGGCATGCGAACGTCAGTTAGGCTACCTCGAGAGTCCCTGGACTGAAGATAGCTCCAAGATAGAAAGCTTACTGCTGCTGTCCAAAAGCTGCTCCTGGATCTGTGCATAAAGAAATGCACAGAGTGTAGCATCAGCACAACCGACCCCATGTGCTGGTAAGTGCGTGGCCTAACCCCGGCGAAGTAGTGACGAGGCTAGACCGGACTACCAAATCAACCTGTACAATCTGATATACATATATATACGATAAAAGGAAAAGAAATACCGAAACTAAACAATTAAAAAGGGAGGGAAACATGCTGTGGGGGAGTACAATCTGAGTATAAAATATATCAGCGTAATTAAGAAAACAGGGCACAATAATAACTATCAAAGAATAAGAAATTCAATAATTGCACGGCATCAACCTTCGTGCTTTTACTCTCATTCTCACCCAAAGCAATCGAATAAAATGCACAGCATCACCCTTCGTGCTTTCCCTCACATGACTCTCATTTAATGGCAAAGAATGACCCTTCGTGCAAATATAATCAAATCAGAGCACGGAATGTCCCTTCGTTCATAAACAATCAAAACATAGCACGGAATGACCCTTCGTACAAATATAATCAAAAATAGCACGGAGTGACCCTTCGTGTAATATCACTCTTCCTCACCCAAACAACAGTCATAACCAAACGGGCAAGAGGAATAAACAAATAATAAGAACTATCCCGGCAAGGGAATAACACAAATAACCACTAAGTCCCGGCAAGGGATCAATAACAACAACTTTCACAAACCGACAAGGGCAATACTCAATATATTCAAACAATCCCGGCAAGGGATTAATCACAACTCCTTTCAATACTTTTATCTCCTACTCAATAGCATTTATCATTCGAGCCAACGCTCCAAAATATTGATATTTCACAACATATCCTCAAACTCTTCACATTTGTAGAAAAACATATTTTAGCTTACAAGAGTTCCAAATTATCTAAAAAACAAGTACAAACAAAGACCCACGGTCATGCTAGACTCCGGTGTATAGACACTCTTCATCACGCCTAAACACCGTACTCAACATTTAGCAATTAGCAAATAATATTCTAATCTGATTCCTTCAAGCCAAAGTTAGATCAAACACTTACCTCGAACCGGTACAAAAATCACTATGAAACGATGCCCTTGCCACGAGTATCCGACTCAAAATGGCCCAAATCTATTCAATTCAATTACAAATCGTAAATAATATTGCAAACAACTGATTCCACTATTGAAATTAAAGCTAGGGCACGAAAATAGGTAAAATGACCAAAATGCCCCTCCAGTTCACGTCTCGGAATCGAAAAATTTTCACATTTTCAGAACCCTCGTACTCTCAGGAGTCTAACCATATAAAAATCTCCCAAATCAGAGGTCAAATGCCCACTCAAAATCACAAAATTAAACCTAAGAAATTTCACTCATTTTTCGCAATTTTAGACTTTGAATTTGAATTTTAATGGTTGATTTAGCTAGGAAATGATGGAATATAACTAGAAGGGATCAAAGCAACGTTACCCAATGATCTTCTCTTCAAAATCCCCTCAAAATCGCCTTCTCCCGAGCCCTCAATTGATTTTTCTAACTTTGAAATAAGGCCTCGGATTATCCCTTTTTCAGTCCTGGGATTTCCGCTTTTGCGGCCCAGGGCCGCTTCTGCGGTCCCACTTGTGCGGAAAATTAACCGTATTTGCGGTTTTAACTAAAGTCTCCAGGGACCGCTTATGCGATCCCGGACCGCTTAAGCGGTCACCGCTTTTGCGGAATCCCTTCCGCTTCTACGGTCCAAGCCATTTCTTCACTGACCGCTTATGCGACCAAAATGTCGCATCTGCGGAACCGCTTATGCAGTTCCTTTTCCGCAGATGTGGAAACAACAGAAGCAGAAGAACAGATTTTTCCAAAATGAGAAAAAGCAATCCGACACCTATCCAAAACTCACCCGAGCCCTCGGGGCTCCAAAACAAACATGTACAGAACCTCAAAAGCATTCTATGGACTTGCTCGCGCGATCAAGCCGCCAAAATAACATCAAAATCAAAGAATCAAACCCCAAAACTCAATATTTTCATTTCAAAGTTCCTAACTTCCAACTTTAGCTATTTAGGTCCGAAACACGTCAAACGACGTCCGATTTTGACCAAATTTCACAGAAAGCGCTTAACTCATATTTAAGACCTGTACCGGGCGTCGTAACCAAAATACGAGCCCGATACCTATATTTTCTAGCTCATTTACATTTCTATTTTTCCTTAATAATTTCAGAAAACAATTTAACAGAAAAATTCTTTTATCGGGGTTCTGGACCTCGGATTTCGACTCCAGGCACATGCCTGAGTCCCATATTTTTCTACGGACCTCTCGGGACCATCACATCACGGGTCCGGGTCCGTTTACCCAAAATGTTGACCAAAGGCAACAATATCAATATTAATATCATAATTCTTCAAATTTTTCATAGAATTCACATATTTTAACATAAAAACTTTCCGGCTTCGTGCCCGGACTGCGCTCGCAAATCAAGGCAAATAAAAATAAGGTTTTCAATGCCTCGGAAGCTCAAAAAAAGGGAGAAATACGGTAATGACCCCTTTGAGTCGTCACATTCTCCACCTCTAAAATAATTGTTCGTCCTCGAACGGACAAAAGAAAGAAGTACCTGAGTCTAGAAATAGATGAGGGTAATGGCTCCGCATATCAGACTCGGACTCCCAGGTCGATGCCTCAGGAGGCTGACCTCTCCACTGAACACACACTGAAGGAAAACTCTTCGACCTCAACCGTCGAACCTGCCGGTCTAGAATAGCTACCGGCTCCTCCTCGTAGGACAGATCCTTGTCCAACTGGACAGTGCTGAAATCTAAAACGTGGGTAGGATCTCCGTGATACCTCCGGAGCATAGACACATGAAACACTGGATGCACGGCAGACAAGCTAGGTGGCAAGGCAAGCCTATAAGCCACCTCTCCCACGCGATCATGAATCTCAAATGGGCCAATGAACCTAGGGCTAAGCTTGCCCTTCTTCCCAAATCTCATCATGCCTTTCATAGGCGATACACGGAGCAATACTCGCTCCCCAACCATGAAAGCTACATCTCGAACCTTGCGATCCGCATAACTCTTTTGTCGCGACTNCGGCTCAAACCATCCAACTGGAGACCCACATTGCCTACCATACAACGCCTCATAAGAAGCCATCTGAATACTGGAATGGTAGCTGTTGTTGTAGGCGAACTCTCCTAAAGGTAGAAACTGGTCCCAAGAGCCTCCAAAATCAATAACACAGGATCTGAGCATATCCTCCAATATCTGAATAGTCCTCTCAGACTGACCAACTGTCTGAGGATGGAATGTTGTACTCAACTGAACCTGGGTGCCTAACTCCTGTTGAACTGCTCTCCAAAAGCACGAGGTAAACTGCGTACCCCGATCCGAAATGATGGATGTCGGCACACCATGAAGGCGAACAATCTCTCGGATGTAGATCTCAGCAAGTCTCTCTCATAAATAAGTGGTAGAAACAGGAATGAAATGTGCTGACTTGGTCAGCCTATCAACAATGACCCAAATAACATCAAACTTCCCCCGCGTCACCGGAAGTCCAGTAACGAAGTCCATGGTAATCCGCTCCCACTTCCACTCGGGAAGCTCAATCCTCTGAAACACACCACCAGGCCTCTGATGCTCATACTTGACCTGCTGAAAATTCAAACATCGAGCCGCATATGTGATCATAGGCTAAAAACTCATGTTTTAGTTATTGTAACAACACTATAAGTATTGCATTTCACAATGATTTGAGCTTAAATGATTATGAGTTGTACTAAATTCATGATTTATGCCTTGCAGGAAGAGTTTCCAACTTAAGAATTAATTCGGAATGAATTTGAGTAATTTGAGGCTTTGAAGTCTGAGAAAAGCTAAATAAATTAAGTTGGAATCGTGTTCGGGGGTCACAACGTAAGTCTGGAGAACAAAACAATTAGTTGAGTAGGCATACGACACATTGTCTAGTAAAATGACCATAACTTTTTACTCAGAACTCCGTTTGGGCTCCAT